>JAUMHB010099076.1:0-10399 GCA_032359685.1 Pittosporum tobira
AGAGGAGCTGAAAGGAGAAATTCAAAATGATTAAATATTTTATTTATTCTTAGAAAAATTGTAATATTAATTAAATTCTGCTGCAAAGTCATTAAGAAATAGTTATAATTTATTTTAAGTATGAAGTTTGAATAGTAGTTGATGATCGGTCTATGAGTTTAGCAGGTGTACGGAGACTGAGGCGTCACAAGTTTAACCATGCTTATGGTTTACCTTGGGCATGGTGAAAATTAGGAGTGACTGCGGGAGTAGTGCCGGGTTGATTGTTGCCCCCCAGATTGGGCGGATAACGCCAGTTGGGGTTAGTGCCTTGCGATTATTTTTACTTATGCACCCAGGCCGAGTGTTTCGGGCGCGCAGGTGGGAAGTGACATAAGCGTGCCAAGGAGTTTGCATTACGATTATGTTTACTTGTGCACCCGGGCCGAGTGTTTTGGGCGCGCGGGTGGGAAGTGATACATAATCATGATTAGCTTACTTGTGCTCCTCAAACTAAGTGTTTATGACCACGCGGATGGAGCGTAAAAGTGAAACGTAGGCATAGTTAGTTTACTTGTACCCCTCGGACCAAGTGTTTATGACCGCGCGGATGGGACGTATAAGTGAAACAGGACCATGAGTCATTTGATTGTGTTCAAAGACGTTTTTATTGATAAGAAAATTTGTCGTATGTAGGTGAGCAAACTGTTACAATGTATGATTTTGCAATGAAAATTGCCCGACCGTAGACATAAAGTTTGTCGGATGTATGCGAGCGAACTGTTACAATGCATGGTCGTGCAATAAAAATTGCCCAACTAGAGATATCTAAGGGTAGTACCTTTTCAGGTGGATGGCGTGCCGTAGGTTGACTTGTTCACAACCATCCGTGTCCTTAAAGGAGTATGTACTCGGATGAAGAACTGCCGAGACTAAGTAAGGGCCTTCCCAGTTCGGATGTAGTTTGCTTTTCTCGGTCGGCCTGGAGGTGATGGTGGCTCGAAGGACAAGATCTCCGGCCTCGAATTGTCTAGCTCTCAATTATTCTTGTTATTTAGTTTTATTATTATCTTTGTAATTTAAAAAATTATATATTTTTAGCATAGAAATATTAATAATATACTTTTTTTTAATAAACGTGTAATTTTTAAATAAAATAATTAAATTAGAAAGGAGACGAGAAAATATTGGACGCCCTTAAATAATTTTATGCGCATACAAAAATTAAACTTAACCCTGTACTATTGGAATACAATTATTTTAATTAATTATACATTGACTATAAATCCAGCCCCTATATATAAAGGTGTGTTAATAATTCGGAACAAAGAAAAGCAAACAATGAAAAGCAAACGAGACAAGTTCATCAGAAACATGACTTCTCTTAGAATTCATGTCACTATACCGTTTTTTTTTTTTTTTTTTTTCTTTTTCTTACTTCTCATTGTTGCATTTTATTTTCCATTACATAGGTAATATATATATATATATATATATATATATATATATGGAATAAAATTTATATTACAAAATAATAGGTATTGAAATAAAATATATTGTTAGCAATTAAATTTAGTTAAAAATAGAGAGGATGTGAGAATGAGAAATGAATATTTATTTCTCTTAGAAGAAATAAGTTTTATCTATTCTATTTCTAATCTCATTTTCTGCTTAAATCTTAGCATTAGTTAAATATTTCATTCCAACACTCATTCTTTTTCGATGTAAATTTTATTCTATCTCTGTTACATACGTAATAGAAAATCAAATGCAACATTTGAGTCATTTTGATGATAATTTTATAATTGTTTTACGGATTAAGGTTTTCATTATATTCGTAACATAATAAGATAATAATCTACAATTTTCATATTATTTTAAAAATATAATGTTATTAATAAATATAATTTATACTGTACAAGTGAAGGGAGACACATTAACATATATGAAATATTTGATTGATGAGAATTTTTCTTATATTATTAATTACACTCATTTTTCCGTGCACACTTTAAAGTAGTAATTGGTGTTCACTGTTTTATAAAGAACAAATGGTCAATGTGGACAATTGACCACCATGATCGAAAGCATTTGGCTCCTCAACTCCATAAAAATGTTGTGGCTAGAGATTCTCCATGCACGCCAAACAAACGGAGGTAATAACTGAAGGAAAATCTGTAAAAGAAAAAATTAAAATTAAAATTAAAAAAAAAAATCTATTTATTAGTATTTGAAAAACCTATAACAAAAAAAGAAAATAAAAAATGAAAACGAATCTGCATTATTGAATTGACTACAAGGATTGTACAGTACCCACTGCTTTACATTTTGTACCATAGATCATCTATGGCATTTCCGTTGACCTTGGCCCAAAGGCCCCGAACAAAAACGCCCATTCACTCGGGCATCTGGACTCCACCCAAACGAGCCCTAGAAGGCTAAAAACAGATCCACCCGTTCTGTGTTCCATGATGCGCATGCTTCACTCAAAATCAAACACCATAATCGATCAGAAGCTCAAAAATTACTCAACATTTCTCTGCCGTGAGCAAACGAGAGAGGGCATTTACGATGGCTCGACAAGCCACCACTAGATTCATCGCCAATTTGTCCTCAAAGCTTTCTTCTTCGTCATCTCAATCCCTCTCGCAATCTCGATGTTTCGGCACAGCTCCGCCGCCTCCAGCTGTGTACGTCGACAAAAACACCCGCGTCATTTGTCAGGGCATCACCGGCAAAAACGGCACCTTCCACTCAGAACAAGCCATCGAATACGGCACTAAGATGGTAAACCAGTCGTATTGGCTAATTCGTATTCCTTTTTTTGATGATATAAATGTCTGTAATCTGCTATTTCAGTTGAATTTTAATGTTGGTTTCCAGTGAATTGCAGATCTCTTTGAAATTTTTTTTACATTTAGCTACAGTATAATATTCATTACAAATAATTGGATTTGAGCGTTGAGTATTATAATTGGATTTCAGTAAAAATTTTAATGTTGGTTTCCAGTGATTGCCAATCCTATCATTTCAGTTGAATCTCATGTGCCTGCCTTGAAATAATAATAGGATTGCCATACCTAAGGATTCTTTTTCTTTCTGTTGAATTTGTTTAAATAGGTTGGAGGTGTTACTCCGAAGAAGGGTGGGACAGAGCATTTGGGGCTTCCTGTTTTCAACTCAGTTGCAGAAGCTAAAGCTGAAACCAAGGCCAATGCATCAGTTATTTATGTTCCTCCATCTTTTGCTGCCAAAGCTATTATGGAGGCACTTGAGGCTGAATTAGATTTGATTGTGTGCATCACAGAAGGAATTCCTCAGCATGACATGGTAGTGTACAATTTTGTTTATTGAATACAATGATACAAAAAATAAGCGTAAAAAGATAAATAAAGATAAATACCTGGTGTAGGTGGAGATGTGAACTCATTCAATTGCTATGGCTGATATGTCTTATGACTATCCATTAGCTGCCCCGGCTAGGCACTGCTTGTATACATGTTGAGTTTTTCTTTTGTCATTTATTATCTTGCATTATGGGCCTTTGAATCATTATTCCATCTCACAGGTTCGAGTGAAGGCTGCTCTATTACAGCAATCAAAAACCCGTTTGATTGGTCCAAACTGCCCCGGTATCATCAAGCCCGGAGAATGCAAAATTGGAATTATGCCTGGGTACATTCACAAACCAGGGAGGATTGGAATTGTTTCTCGATCTGGCACATTGACTTATGAAGCTGTGAGATATTTATCTAAGGGTTCATAGTGTGTGTGCTATTTGTGATGGGTGTAAGTTGTGTCTTGTGTGATTTATAAGTTGGAGCCCCTAGAAGCAATTCCAGTTTGGCTCTCAAAGCAAGGAGTTCAAGTCTTGTTGATCGAGTTTCTTTTTGTGTGTGTGTGTGTGTGTGTGTGTTTGTAGATATTTTGCTGATGGATTTGAGCATAAATGCCTTATCAGTGTTCTAACTACTTTTGGGGTAAATTAAGTATCAAAATCTTTATGAATTGACATGTATAAGATGGGCCCCAGGCATGGTTAGGCAAAGTGATGTATAAGATGGCATTAGATTATTCTAATACAGGTTACAGTGGTAATTGGTTATGTTTAAGTTACTTTGCTATACCCATGCTTTGCTAAGGACAAATCTATAATATTCCTGTTAGGTTTTCCAAACGACTGCGGTTGGCCTAGGGCAATCCACCTGCGTGGGAATTGGAGGGGATCCTTTCAATGGGACAAATTTTGTTGATTGCATGAAAAAGTTTATTGCTGATCCTCAGACAGAAGGTAAAATCCACTGCAATATGAGTTAATTTACATAGAACATGTTCACTATGTTTATTGAATTATGCGTGCCTAGGTTTTTCGTAAATTGGCTGCCGTATTACTGTATTAGTCTTTGGTTCTTATCTGGGATCAAGCTTAGCCATTTTAGATGCTAACTGATACAGTAATACCACATGTATGACTGGTTAAATTTATACAGTTTATAACAAGGTGATTCCGTCAATCCTCTTGGTATAAATATGCTTGACATTTGCGTTACAGGTATCGTTCTTATTGGTGAGATAGGTGGTACAGCAGAGGAGGATGCCGCAGCCCTGATAAAGGTGAGTACTTTTTGATAAATATAAATTTCTCTGCATGAGAAGTTGAAAATTACGTTGTTGAAGTTATTTAAAGAATATAAAAAGTTCCTTGTTAAATGTACTAGTCCTTGATAAACATAAAAGTGGCTGGGCATGTGGTAGGCAATCAACACACCTTTGTGCAAGCTTGGAGGTCAATTCTCACTGGCAGCAATTTGCGGCTGTTTATCCCTCCCCCAGCCTAATGTGCACATTATAATCCCGCAATGGAAAAAGGACCATGTTTAATTCTCATAGGCATCTTGGTTTGAGTTTTTTATGGTTGGGTGAAGGATTTATATAGGGCTTTCTTTACTGAGTCTTCCAGCAGGCCCTTAACCAAGGCACCAATTATAGGATTTGCGTGACAGTTAAACATGGACTATGCCAGGTCGATCGATATGTTTACATCATGTTCGTAACAATGAGAAAAAATCTAATAAGCTGCTGAAAAATGGACACTTGGAATCATATAGGTGTAAGTTTAATTGTTATAATATTGTTTTATAACCGTTTTTTGGTAAGTCTTGCTGCATGGTTGATATTTAGGCTGAGGTTGAAGCACCTGCAACTGCCTTGACTCCATTTTCTACTATTTTAGAGTCACTCGGTTCAGTATGGAATTCTAGTACCTGGTTCTGTTATAGCTGATTTCAGGAATCTACTATTTAGTCAAAAGTATTGTTAGAATTTATACAATACCTTTAGTTCTATTTATCTCTACTCAATTCTCTGATCCTTGGAATATGACACTTACGAGTAGACATGGGCAATTAATCTAAGTTCGAAGGTAGTGGATACGTGTAAGTATTAGATTGAGCACATCTATACTACTCATTTCTCATTCTTGTTAAACTCAGTCAAGGCGCGAATTCTTGGAAATTATTACCTGAAGGGTTTCTTGTTACATGCATTTATTTCTCAAAGTAATCTTGATATGATGTTAGTGGGTTATATCTTACTTCAATTCTGAATCAAATTATTTGCAAAATGAAACAGGAAAGTGGGACTGAAAAGCCTATTGTTGCTTTCATTGCTGGACTCACTGCCCCACCTGGACGGCGAATGGGCCATGCTGGAGGTATGGCCTTGCTATCTGTTTCTTGAAACCTGAAGGCCTGCACCTTAGATGCTAATAATAATTTAGGAAAAATTATAATGATTTTAAAATGTTTTAAAATCCATGCCACAAACATGAATATAATTCCTGTTTGGTCAACTAATTTCTGTTGTTCCCTTTGTTATATGCAGCCATAGTATCAGGGGGAAAGGGTACGGCACAAGACAAAATAAAGACCCTTAGAGAATCTGGGGTTACGGTGGTTGAGTCTCCAGCAAAGATTGGAACTGCAATGCTTGAAGTCTTCAAGCAGAGGGGTCTTGTGAATTAGTTTGAAAAGAACCGCATTCCGTACATTTATTTTTTTTGTGCAAGCACGAGAAATTACACAATTGAGTTACAGGCCAAAAGCACATTTTGAGAGTATAAACAACTAAGATAAAAATTGGGGTCGTTGCTGTAGTTGCATGCGCAAAGCCGCATTGAAACATTTAGATTTTTTATAGTGCCAGTTTAAATTCTGAGGCTTTGCCGTTTTTGTTATGTTGTTGAGGTCTTGAGATCATTTCAGGCCTTTCGTTTGGATTTCCATAATTAGCTTCTGGCTGTTGAAAATCTTGTTAGTAGCTTTGTATTTTTATTTTTTTCTTTTAGTGTCAAAAAGAAATTGTCAGTTAGAGCAATATGTAATTTTTTGCTGCAAAGGGGAAGCATTCAGCTGTGCTTGGTTAAAATGTGAAAAAACATTATTATAGCGCCTTTACGTGGAAAAAGTTGAGCTTTTAGTTCCGTGTTCAAATGCAGGGTGTTGCTGCAAAATCTCAAAACACGGAAAAAATTACAAATTTTAGGAAAAGTAATTGATATTTTCACAAACAAAAGTGTTCATTCCACAAGCTCATTAGTACAAATTTGTTATTTCATTGTTATCTTAATTTAATCCAACAGTTGTATTTAAAAGTATTAAATGAACCGAGAAATCATTTAAGGATCGGTTAAGGTTAGATTCAAACTCGTTAAAAAAACTTGTTTGGTTTAAGAAATTAAATTTTAGTTGATAACAGTAAAGATTTTTAGATTTTTTATAAAAAGCTCAAGTTTATCTCATTAAAAAACCGATAAAAAGTTCGTTTAAGTTAAATGAGTCGAGTTTAAGTTTGAAAAAAAGTTCGTATAATTAAACTAATCCAATAGTTGTATTTAAAAGTATTAAATGAACCGAGCGGTCATTTAAGGCTCGGTTAAGGTTAGGTTCAAGCTCGCTAAAAAAACTCATTTGGTTTAAGGAATTAAATTTTAGTTGATAACAATAAAAAAAACTCGAGTTCATCTAGTTAAAAAATTGATAAAAAAACTCATTTAAGTTAAATAAGCCGAGTTTAAGTTCGAAAAAAAGTTTGTTTAATTAAACTAGTCACGCTCGGTAGGCTCAGTTCAATTCGTTTAACAACTCCTAGTTATATTATATATAAAATTTACACTTAATAAATTTAAATATAATATAATTATAAAATTAGATTTGAGCTCCTAGTTATATTATATATAAAATTTACACTTAATAAATTTAAATATAATATAATTATAAAATTAGATTTGAGATAATAAATGAGACATAAGAGCATATCCGGACTCACGAATAGCAAGTGTTCACTTTCAAAAGTATCACCTACCATTGGGAAATTTCCTGAAGCGTGATAGAAATGGAATATATTCGAGAGGAAAAACGAAATTGGCAACAGCACGCAAAGCCATCTTCACATAATTTTGACAATGATTGGCGTGAAGAAATATCCCCCACCTAGAAGTGCTTACTTTTCTCTTTAGTCATGTATGTATACAAACACAAATACATCAACGTAAAAGTAAAAATAAAAATCTAATGCTACAAGAAATATCTTCTTATTACTCCCCCATGATAAATTGATAACCAAGTATAAGGGCCCTTCTCTCCTGTCTTCTCTATCTCTCCCGCCCTCCTTCCCTGCCTCATCTTTTTAGCAGCAGGAGGTGAAATGAGCTCTGCAAACGTCTCTTTGTGCAGTCCAGCTCCGTGGATCATAACCATTAATCCAAATAACTCTAAACCTTCGAACTTTTACGCCACCTCTGCAAATGCCCGGAGATCATCATCTTCATCATCTAATTATAATGGTAATTCTCTCATATGCAAAGCTTCAGCTTCTTCATCTTCCTCCATTACGGACTTTGATCTCTACGATCTTCTGGGAATAGATAGCTCTTCCGATCAAGCAAATATTAAAAATGCGTATCGAACCCTGCAGAAGCGGTGTCACCCTGACATAGCAGGTCCGGCTGGCCACGACATGGCCATCGTGCTTAATGAAGCTTATGCTCTTCTCTCTGACCCAAACTCGCGTTTCCTATATGATAAGGTAATTGCTTCAACTCTTTCCGTCTTCTGCTGTTTTCCTGTTAAGAAGTACTTACAACCATATATGTGTTAGTTCAATTCAGTAACAGTTTATTTTCTAATTTTACTTTGCTTTCTTATATTCCAACTTGAAATGGAAGGATCGAGGTCTTTAATTTTATTTGTTTCCAACATCATATCTTGAATTTTCGATGAAAATCATTTTAACTCGGGGCAATGAAGGACCTGTTTGGCATTTTTTTTTGTTTATGAATTTAGGTCAGTCTTCATGTTTGCTTGATGATTACAATACTTGAGATATGAAATATAACATGCTAAGATTTACTGAATTTACATAAACAAATTCTGTGAACCAAACAGAAACTAGTTCAATTTTCAAAAAGCAAGGAAACAAAGAATTCCACATGAACGAACCTAAGAGTTACAAGACATAATTTCCAATGTTTGCTAGGCCTTCTCGTATGCCTAGCTATGCTAGGTGAGCCTCGTTCTCCTCTAAAAATTTTTTAAATGGTAAAAAAAACTCAAATAATCACCATATTCGCTCTTCCATTTGTATATATGAACTTTCAAATTTTGCATAAATTTAAGATTAATAGCAAATCATGCAGGAGCAAGCAAAAATTGAAGGATTAAAAGGCTACACAGGAAAACCTTTATATTCAGCATGGTTTGGATCGGAGAGTGAAGAAAGAGCAGTTTTTGTTGATGAAGTCAAATGCATTGGCTGCTTAAAGTGTGCCTTATTTGCCGAAAAGACGTTCGCTGTTGAATCTGTTTACGGAAGAGCAAGAGTTGTTGCACAATGGGCAGATTCCGAAGACAAAATCCAGGAGGCCATTGGAGCATGCCCTGTTGATTGCATCACGTAAAGATCTTATTTTTCAAGAACATTTAGTAGCCTCCATTTGGAATCCTAAGATATTTGGCAGAAAAAACAAAGAGCTACATAAAATTCACTTGTTTATTTTGATTTCATCCATTCAGTGATTCGTTTGAATGGATTTAATGCAGCATGGTGGAGAGATCAAACCTGGCAGCCCTGGAATTCTTAATGTCGAAGCAGCCCCGCGGAAATGTTAGAGTTGGTGCAGGCAATACGGCTGGTGCACGCGTCTCAAATGTCTTTGTTGATGTGGAAAAATTTCAGGATAGGTTTCAAGAAGCCATGGATAAAGCTTCTGCGAAAAATTCCACGGTAAGCACTACAGATAGTTTTACAATTTAAGTAAAAATCATCTGCAATATATATTCTCGATTTCCGGATTATCCACTCATTAAAAAAAAAAAAAAAAAAAAAAAGTTCTAAAAATTGTACATTAATTCCAGGAATCAGACCTGCAAAGGGAATCAAGAATGTCGGCTATTCAAACAATTAGAGCAATCTCAAATTGGTTGTATTGGCAACCACCAAGTGCAAAAGGAGCTACATCGAACTCTCGCCAAAATATGAAGCTACTTCCTCAAAAATCCTCCGAACCAAATCTAAACAAGCTGAGAGATGCGGCTGCTGCAAGAAAAAAGGTACGAGAGACGGCAAACTCTGTTCGCAAAGCTGCATCAAGTCAAATAATTCACGACGAGTACTGGATTCCATCTCTTGTCCTCCCAGAGACTAGCACGAACAACTCTTGCGACAGGGTACCCTCCGAATTCACCCCTACAAGAAAACCGAAGGTGAGAAATAACGAAAGATTTGTAGTACAGACGAAGGAACAGAGCAACCCTTTCGTATCAAATATTCCAATTGGGACAGCTATAGTCGCTGCAATTATTGTCCGGGCACAACTCGGAGAAAGGGTGGCCGGTGGACTGGAGGAACATATATATGGATCTTTCGCATTGGATTTCGTGAATAGCTCATGGTTACCGGTCGTTCTAACAGGTACCACATGGTACCTCATTGGTTTGTATGTAGTAAAAATAGTAGAGGCTGTTCAGAGTAAAATAGGACAGGACAAGTAGAGAACTAATGCACTTAAGAGTGCGTAGGTGATATATAGATATATACGTATATATAGCTGGTAAATAAATGCAGTTTGTAAACATAAGGTCCCATAATTTATACGGATGGAATATATATTTCAAGAAATCTCAAATTCATTTAGAAAACAAGTTCAATGCAACAGTTATTATATGAAAATTCCCATAATTTGAGCATATATGGTTACCAAAAATGTTTAATTATGTCTATGAAAATTTTAATATACAAGAAAGGAAAGCTAAAAATTCCGATGGTACTTTCATGTAAGGGCAGAAGAAATATGCAATTTTCAAACCATATGATTGGTGATCTGATGGTCCAGACTGGGGGGGCGCGGGGGGGGGGGGGGGGG
>JAUMHB010099087.1:0-10398 GCA_032359685.1 Pittosporum tobira
CAAACTACTAACTTTACGCAAGGTGTAAAATAATGCATCATTCAAATTACTAAACAGTCTAATAAGGTCCCGAAAGCACAACAATATCAGATAAAGCAATTGTTAGTCTTCCTCTGTCCGAGCGTCCCCCATTAAAAATGAACCTGGTGTCGGAAAAGGGTCGGTTGGCATGCTTCTGTTCGCCATTGTTCTCATGTTTCCTTCATCAATTGCTCTCAAGAATGCCTTGTACAACTCATGGGGCATCTGCCATGAAACAAAACACAAAATCAGGCCAAGAGATCGAGCAAATCGCTAACTTTTATAATAAGAATATTGCAAATATACCTTTGGTGCCACGAGGGTCTTTAGATAATGGTTCATATATCCATTGGCAAAGGAATTGTGAAAGGGATAAAAGAGTGAACAAAGAGTAAAAGAGTTGGTCATGTGCTGACAGTTATAGTTTTTATCCTTCCAGAAACGAAAGATTGTTAGTATACAAAGACTACTTAGCAAGAATTTGATCTTTCGGGGAACACTGGAATAGGAAAAAAAAAATGTCAAACAGAATTTCTTGGCTTTTAAAACCATACGAAGAAGTACCATGAACCAAAGATATAAACAGTTAAATTAAAATGGACTAATTAACACCTTAAAAATGAGAACCAAACAAAGATTAGTACATGATCTCGGATGCATCCCCTGATCGCGTGTAGCTAATCCACTGAAGTTGTTACCTGCTTAGGAAGCAGATCGCCGTTTGTGATCGTTAAGTGGATTTGACTCATTTCAAAGCATTCTTAGAATCATTATATTATGGGAACTATTTTTTTTTCTTTACAAGAAAACATGTTAATTCCGTAAGTATGTCTCACATTCAATGGCAATGCTACACAAAAAACAATGCTAGAGCTCTGAATTAAAAACCAATGTCTCACATTCATGTGCAGATCGAAATCTCATTACTAATTAAAAAACCAATTCTAGAGCTCTGAATTAAAATCAATGCTACACAAAATCTTCTAGTGATTAGTTGAACTCCCAATACGTATCAAGATTCAGTTTTCACTAAAAGAATCTCCGTACAAAAAATATGTTGCATAAAGGGAAAAAGGCGTCGAATTCGTTGTCTCAGTTGGTGGGAAGAGATCTGTAATAGGATGGAATAGCTGCTGGGAAGAACATCTGTCTCAATCCTTCAGCTCTTATAATAGGAAAAATAATAGTTGACGCATCCTGTAAAGTAAAAAGAAATATAACATTATTTTCATTTATGGAAAAACAGATAAGCAAAGAAACAATTATTCTAATATCTTCAAAATATACACACCAAAATCAATCCAGTCCCGAGCAATGCACGTTTGGGTGAAGGAAGTGGTAGTAGTAGGCGGCCAACACCATATATAGCCACCGAAAAGAAATGAAGTACCAAACTCAATGGCTTGGGGTTGAGACCAGAAAGTAGAGCAATCGGTCCATTTGAGAAAATGCCTCCAAGGCTCAAATAATCAAAACATGCTTCGCGCATTTCATTCCTTGCTTGATTAGGCGATGCACAAAAAACCTTATAAAGTGCACCTGCCAATATATTTATTGTTGATGCCACCGGCTACAAAGAAAATAGCGTCAATTATTTGGTTAAAAAATCTCTATATATAAAAAAAAAAAAACAAATAGTGTATAGAATCCTACTAACCTTACGTAAAGTGTAAAAGGACTCGAGATATCTGCAAAGTGAAGCAGAATCATTCAAATCAGCGAGCGGTCTAAGAAGGTCCCGAAGAACAACAATATCGGATAAAGCAACCGTCATTCCTCCTCCTGTTAAAGGATGACGCATGTTGAAAGCGTCTCCAAGTAAGATTGCACCTGGAGTGGGATAGGGAGCAGCTGGCATGATTCTATTTGCCATTGTTTTCATGTTGCCTTCATCAATTGCTGTTATGAAGGCATCGTATAGCTCCCCGGGAATCTGAAATGCACAAAAACCATTAGGCCTAAATATTTACTCCATTCGTCTCACAAAAAGAGTTATAAACGTCGCTTGAACCAAGAGACGTTGCTAGAAATCATACTAACATAACTACTATATATACCTGAGGTGCCACCAAAGTCTTCAAATAATAACTCATATCACCATTTGCAGTGGAAGGTATCTTTTTACCAGGTATATCTACCAAACACCGGATCTCAGTGCTACTAATACGATATAACAAGATGGGCGAAGGATTTGCTAAGATCACATGTCCATGGTCGGGATGGGGAAGCTCGCAGTTCTTTAGGATCATGGCAACAAAATGTGATGGAATATCGACCTACACAAAATAAAATGAAGTCAAATTGTCTTAGCACATGGTCATACGTATCAAACTTGAACGTAGCTTACAATTAAGAAACAAGGCTTAACCAAAATGAAAAATATGATGGAATTGCCATAGGAAATATATACAGTGTTGTCTCACTTCTCACCTTGGGATTGCAGAGGGAACGTCGTAAATTTGAAAAACAGCCATCACACACGATTGTGAGAGGAGCATGCGCTGTTATTTCTTGACCTGATTTAGTCTTGTAGTTCACTCCTTTTATGTTCCCCTTTCTTTCAACAAGAGATGTCACTGTTCCTTGTTCCAGTCTTACACTGAAGAATATCACAATGAAAGGAGGACTTAATATCTACAAGGCAACCAATAAGGTACCTAAAATTTTTAGCAAATTCCAAGAACAACAAAATCGCTACTTAAGTAATATCTACATAAATAAAATCTAGAAGGTAACGAAAAAGTACTTGGGAAATGTTGCAGCTTTTTCCCGCATCCGTTGTATGAAGCGTCCATTGTGAAAGCTTCTCCCAGCCACGTCCGTATGGAACTCTTTCAAGGGGTAAGACACTGTAGTACTCTTCCCGTCTTTGAACAATGCATATCCAAAAACCCTTTGAGCATCAATGTTATTCACACAATCTACACCAATGTATGCAATTTATATGTTAATACAACAAGGATCAAATGGTTGTTACTATCATCATCGATAGTACTGTCTTGGGTTTCTTACCCTCTAGGCCCAACTCAATTAATTTCAGATAGCCCCCAGGCTGAAGCAGTTCCCCAACAATCCTGTCCGGCTCAGTCAGGTCTCGTTCAATCACAAGAACTCGACGTCCATCCTGTATATATGAAACAAGGTCCCATATTAAACCATCTGTCTTATCAATGAGAATGTTGTCACATACTTGAATCTAGCAATATGTAAATAAATGACGATAGAAAAATGACCTTTCCAAGAGTGCAAGCCAAGGCAGAACCCGCAACACCTGCGCCAACAATTATGACGTCTGGTTTTCCTGTTATCTCCGGTTCACGCTTACCATTTTGAGCACATTCCTTTTCTCTTATGTGATATGAAGCCCTTTTCCTGCTCGTCGTCTTCATTCCCAGTAAACAAAACACGGCAAAACCAAACAGAGAAACAATGGCTCCTCCCAAGATACACTGACTCGTATTCACTATCAAAAACTCCATGATCGTTTTTTGTTGTGACTGTGTCCCTTAACTTTCTCAAAATTGCTTACTACTAATTCCTCTCTGTTTTTGAGTGAGTTGTGAAACCAATGGTCATCTACATATATATAGGCTTCCCGCTTCAGAACTAAAAAACTTGACAAAGGAATTGTCAAATGTTGATCATAAAGAGCTCAAAATATGGTAAGAGCTCCACATGTCACGTTGTTTAGTTGTACAGCTAGTCATGACCTTTGACTCATGAATAGTTAAAGGGATATAGCTATATACTACAAAATACTATATTTTTTGAGTCCACATGAGGTCAACGGTTACGCCATTGAACCCAACGTATAACTGTTATCGTACATGTACAACACCATTGATTGAAAAATTGGTCAGCGATTGTTGAGTTCCTTTCTATATATATATATATTTTTACCAAAACTTAATCAGTGGCAGAATCATGACAAATCAACGATAATATTATCAATCTAGTACATACACCAGGTGTACTGAAAATTAATTCAAGCCAAAATGGTTTTCATTATTTTGAAAGAATTTTCAGAGAATAATTAAGGACTTAAATATTGGAAAAAAGATATGCACTAGTAAACAAATTATAGAATCATGTCCAGAAGGGTGACAATTTTTTTTTTCTTTTATTCTTTTTGCTTATAGAACGATTTAGGTTGGACTGGTCTAGTCCTGTCGTAAGTTGGTTGACAGAGTCAAATTTCTCCTAGATGAAAATTGATTTGTCACCTTTTGATGCTATTACATTGGTTTCTGCTGGAAACAGGGGCTAATTATTTGCTTTTACCACTTCCTCTACCGGAGCGGTGAAGAATTCAAGGGCAATTTATCTTCTCCAAGAAGTTAAGAAGTGCCAAAAACAGTGGCCCAATAGTACGAACAAAACAAGAGCTTCGTTTAATAATTTCACGCATTATGTGTGGGAGACTCGAACTTGAGTGGTGTTATAAGTAAAAAATCCCAATGTCTTAGTTTTAACCGTTAGACTAAGACCTTATTGAGCAATGTTACAAATATAAAAAACCAAAATGTTAAATTTTACTGTTTCAGGATGAAATATATTGTTTCAAAGCTGTGGTGTAACCTCATGATTTTACTCTGTTTTTACTTTATTTATTTATTTATTTTATTTAAGAAGTCACTTATATATAGTTGTGTGATGATAATATATATAAAAACTCACTCATTTATTACTATATATATAAATAGATAAAAAGTTATAACTTGGTCGTATTATTTTGTCTTTTTATCAAATTTGTAATTAAAAGTAGGTTAGTAATCGGGTCTTACATGATATATACATTGTCTTTTTTCTTTCATGATATATACTCCTTACAAGAACAAGAATATTGTTTAAATTAATAAGGGATAAAATAATTTATTCACTATGTGTGAGAGATTTAAACTTGAGTGGTGTTAAAAGTAAAAATTCCCAATATATTAGTCTTAACAATTGGACTAAGAGGTCGTTATATTATCATACATGGCGATAATAACATAGGCCTAAATATAAGTATTTTTGATGCACTTCTTTTAAAATTGCATATATCTTTTCCAAGTGGCAATCGATATTCGGATCAATGTACTGATGTACATTACTGGACAATGGATAGCGCTTCCCCCATACACCAAGTCCGGTATGGGAGAAGGACGCCACCATAGTTGTGAATTTTGCTGCTCAAAGTCTTAGAAGCTACAAATTAAGTTGTCCTCTTTAGCAAAGAAACTCGGTCTCCTCATATTTCAGATATTCTAGTCTGAAACAGGTACATGGAGGCATTATAATGTGGCCTCCCCTCAAATCCTGCGCGAAATTAAAAGATTTGTTTGACGAGGAAAATACTTTAATCACACATTCAATACTTACACATGGAATAAGATTTGCTTCACGTTCAGCTTGCCACACAACAACGGGAGAGATAGTTCGAAGCAGTTTGATGCCATTAATGGAAGTCTGAGATATTTGGAGCATTTTCGTGTGCAAGGAGCAGGCATCCGTCTCTGTGTATGGACCTGCAAAGACGACTATGTTGAGGATTGGTGTTTGGATCATAACTTTGAACTCTGTGACTCTTTTTTTTTTTTTTTTTTTGTATCATCTCCTGTATCTCAATTACATATGCATAACTTACCAGAACCTTTTGCTTCTTGGACCAATGTTTTATACCATTAGCTATTGCTCAATGTGAAGTTGGTTGTTCCCGATTTTTTTTCGCCTGCAAATATTTTTCTACTTTTTGGATTCGATCAAGCTAAACATAAATTGACTATTCATCACGCCTGGATGAAAGTGTTGTATTTGTATAGCAGTTTTTGCTTTCAAGTTGGAATGTATAATACGTACCAGGAGTCAATGGAAATCAATAAGACCCATGGCCAGGTGCCCAGGTTAGTGACCTCCATTGCCTTCTGGAGGGTGCTAGTATGCTGGAATAAGTGCCTGGAAAAACATTTGTCGAACTCCTGCTTATTTTAGTAATAATGACAAATGAAACTGTTTTTATAAAATAGACTGAGTATCAGTAATTTAAAAAGGATGAAGTACAAACCCAGATTAATCAAAACATGCTTCGCACATTTCATTCAAATTACTAAGAGATCTAAGAAAGTCTCGAAGCACGATTTAACACAATAGTTAGACAACGACTGGTTAGCAAGAATTTGGTCTTTCTGGGAATATTTAAAATAAAAATTTAAAAATTAAAAAAAAAAAAAAAAAAAAAGAGGCTGCGTACCGTCGAAGAGAAGTTCTTGGTTTTTAAAACCGTTCTTGTTCAAATTCTTGGAGTCGATATATTGTTTAGTGTGCTGGATACAGTAGGGTGGCCTTGTAAAATCCAAAAATGATAAAGAATTACGGTAAAAACTGAATACAACGTTTTTACCAAGTACAAGGGATATGGCAAATATATGGAATGGTTGCAAAGTGCTTCAATATTTTCCGCATTGCTTCTTGTACTTAAATTTCCAATATACAACAATAAACTCAAATCTTTAACATGGAAGGACAGCTGATGATACAAATTATCTTCTTTAGATAACAATCAAGAACTACATAACCACTTTCTTAATAAATGGGAGGAGCTCTGTAGTAAGCAGGAACAGTAGCAGGGAAGAACATTTGTTGAACGCCTTCAGACTTTATAATGGGAAAAATGATTCCAGAAGCATCCTATATTTGAAGTGTTGTGTATCAATCAAAACATTATAGATTTAAGTAACAAATAATAGGATATATCCACAAGGAATACTTACGGAAATCAATCCAACTCCAAGCCACATTCGATTTGGTGAAGGAAATGGAAAAACTAAGCGGCCAACTCCATAAATAGCAACGGCAAAGAAGTGGAGAAACAGGCTCGAAGGGCAGGGGTTTAGACCCGAAAGTAAAGCAATTGGCCCTTCAGAACAAATTCCTCCGAGACTCAGATAATCAAAACACGCTTCACGCATTTCTATCCTCGCTTGATCAGATGATACACAAAAAACTTTATAAAGCGCATTTGACAACGTATTTATAGTGGACGCCATTGGCTGCTAGCAAGTACAAATACCAAATCAGATAATAACTCGATAGTCTTGCTTGAAATAATGCACTAGTGTCTCATCTTTATAGTCAACGCAAGTTATGGAGAAAGCCAACCCATTTGTAATGGTCTTTTCAACATATAGACGAATGAAATTTTAAGTGACATCGGCTAATTTTAAATGACATTAGCTAGAGAAAGTAGTCGACGTTGCAGCCACTACAAAAAGTTCTGGACTTTACTTACAATTTCAGTCATCCACATCGTGGATGGACAACTACATAAATTGGCTGAAAATTCAAAATTCATCCTTAATTTTGCTATTAATATATAAACTGTTATAAGGTAGGGAATTATCCATAAACTTACCTTACGCTGTATGTAAAAGGATTCGAGATATTTGCATAGGGTTGATGAGTCATATAGATTGTGTAATGGTCTAAGGAGGTCCCGAATCAAAACAACATCAGATAGAGCAACAGTCATTCCTCCACCGGTTAAAGCATTTCGCATATTGAAAGCATCCCCCACAAGAAGTGCACCTGGAGTGGGATGTGGGTCAGCTGGCATGATTCTGTTTGGCATTGTTCTAATGTTTTCTTTGTCAGCTGCTGCTATAAAAGACTTATACAACTCAGAGGGTACCTGCAAAAAACATATATTTTGATCAGACTAAATTCAACCAATTTTGCAGTACTAATATCAATTTTTTATATTGAATTATTAATACCTGAGGAGCTACTACTGTCTTGAGATAATGAGCTAATTCACCATTAGAGACAGAAGGGACCTTCTGTCCAGGGACATCAACTAGACAACGAATCTCGGTACTACTAATTTTATATAACACGATCGGAGTAGGAGCTGCCATAATAACGTGCCCGTGGTTTATATGTGGAAGATCAGTATTTTCCAAAATCAAACCAACATAATTTGAAGGCATGTCCACCTGAGAAGATAAACGTTAGCATTATGCAGATACCAGCTCCAAGTACGGAAGAAACTTAATCCGCATACTGTTAGCTAACGTAATCATAAATGGACTTAATGAAGTTAAATATTGTCAATCCATCTGACAAGCCTCTTGGAAAACTTTGTTGCATTGTTGATTTGTTCATCAATATTTAACCCTCTGCTATACTATATTATACATGTGTAACATTTTCATGCAATTCGTTCATCAATATTTAAGTCTCTGCTATACTATTATTCATGTGCAACATTCTCATGCAAGGTTTGTTGATGGATTGATAGTTTTCATTTTTTAAGTAATTGAATATAATCCAACTAAATCTTCTTTCCTTCGAATCTAAAAACATTCACATAGACCTTGGGATTGCAGAGGAAGCGTCGAAGATTGGAGAAACAACCATCGCAAACAACTGTGAGAGGAGCAAATGCAGACAATTCTTGGCCACTTTTGGCTTTATATCGCACTCCTTTTACAGTTCCCTTTTTCTCAACCAGAGATATCACAGTTCCTTGTTCCATTCTTACACTAAAAGATATTAAAACAAGTAGAACGAATTAAAATCTCGAAAAATTTGACCACATACTAGAACTTATCAAATAAATGTTGGGAACATTATTTAACAACAAATAAGCACAACATAATCTATTTAACGAGTAAATAATGTATGTTTGTTGATTTTAACACCTGAATGATTTACTATTAGTTTGAATATAAGAACATCGCAACACAAGAAAGTTGATAGTCATCTTTACTTAAATTTTTGGAAGGGAGGTATCAAGGTTGATCTAGTTATAATATATTCAAATGAGATCATATCATGTATTGAATTTCATAATTCTTATCGAAACTTTGACCCTTCACATTGAGTTAATGAAGAATGTTAGTTAATGTAAACATCAATTCAAGAAGCAAAAGATCATAATTACTTTGCGAGTGATGCAGCTTTTTCCCTCATCCGTCGGATGAATCTGCGATTATGAAAGCTTCTTCCTGCTACATCTGAATGGAATCTCTTCAGTGGATAAGGAATTCTAGTATTTTTACCATCCATGTAAAGGGCATATCCGAAAGATCGTTGTGCATCGATTTCATTCACACATTCTGCAGTAAAATAATGTAAAAAAATTACATGCATGTCACTACAAAATTCACTTTTTTTTTTTTTTTTTTAAATAAATAATTCTTAGAAAATTAAGTGAAAACAAAAAAAAAAAACAAAAAAACAAAAATGTACCCAGGAAACTGGACTTTGGGCAAAACAGAATCAAGCAAATTAGTAACACTCTAATTTATATAGATGAATGCGTACCTTCAAGACCTAATTCAATTAATTTCAAGTAGCCTCCTGGTTGTAGATATTCACCCGTAATTTTGTCCTGCTCAGTTAAGTCCCTTTCAATTATATGTACTCTTCGACCATCCTGTAATTGGGTAGAAATTTAGTTAATTGCATACCCGATTAGGCCTCAAGTATCAAATTAGTAAACACGACCAACCACTTGGACTTTTACTTAATTATGATTTTATCCTCAAGAAAAAAAGTACTACTTCACAAGTAGAACTCACAAATTAACCCCTAAATAAAAACTATCTATAGGGTGTATCTTAGTTGTAGAAATAATGTTTTTCTTGTGGAAATAACAAGTACCATATTTAATATATCAACATGCAGCTGTGACATGGTATTATAGTTTTAAATAATGGAGTAGTGATAAATTATGATATTAGAGTAATAATTAAAGTGATAGACTATGTATTAGAGTAGTGGTTAAAGGGATGTGTTATATTTCATAAAATAAATATAAGTTAGATAATTATTTAAAAATAATTGATAATTGAAATAAATTATTTAAAAATAATATCTTTAAAAATATATATATATATATGGTGTAAGCATCATAAGTTACCGGTTTTATTCTAAATTTTCAAAAGAAAAACTACACTCCACAAATCAATTGAATAAGAAATTAAAGCTTACCAAGATAAACCCCTAGCTTTTAAGTATCAATTTATCATCCGTGTATCGTATAAAAATATATAGGAGGGTAGAAAAAGAGTTCCAGATCGAGAGAGAGTGATGTGTAGTTACTTTAGCAAGCGCGTAAGCAAGAGCAGAGCCGGCGACGCCGGCGCCGACAATGATGACGTCAGTATTTCCGGCGATATTCCTCGGGCTACTACAGGAACCATTTTCAGAGCAATTAGTATTATTATTCTTTTTCTTCCTTGTTAAGTTATACAAGAGAATAAACCCAAAAAGGAAAGCAAAGATTCCTTTAAGAATATTCTCCATATCGCACTTGAGTAATTCCATGAAAGAATTCATCATGTTTGGTTGACGTTTTTCTTTCACTCTCTCTCCCTCCTCCGAACTATCCCAAGT
>JAUMHB010099098.1:0-10396 GCA_032359685.1 Pittosporum tobira
AAATTATTTGTACTAATTATAATTTATTTTTAAAAATTAATTAATATATATATTTTTAATTAATAAATAAATTATAAATTATTTAAAAATAAATAGTGCCAAATTAACACTTTAGGCTTTGTATTGGCTCTGGTCTTACAAATGGACTGGGACAACCACAATACTTATCTCACATCAGAAGTAACTTGCCTTGAACCCCATGACAGGTAGCCTGATGGGCTTATAAGATTATTATATTTATTCCGTTTAAAAAAAATAAAAATTAAATATATTTTTTTATCTTAAAAATTATAAATATTTTAAAATTTAAAAGGAGTAAAATATTATTATTTTAGGAAAAAGTTCACGTTAGGTCATTTTTTAAACAAACTTTATTGAACAGGTGTTACCGTCAGACTCCGTTGAAATACCATTGGGAATTTGCGACTTACATGCACATTCCATAATGTCAATATTACCCCTCATAGTCACTGTCATACATCACTCGTCTTGGGACACCTGGACAATCAATGCGACCGCAACTGACAACACTGAAATCATCTGGATCTACAAAGAGACACTGTATTCAAGAGTGCGAGAAGTTTATAGTAAAATATTGGAATAATTAAGTAATTAACAGAACTATTACTTAATTAATTAATTTCATTTTAAAAATTATTTGAGTGACTTCGGTGTCTATATAAATCAATTCAATTCAATAATTTGGGTAATCTGTTTCTTTCTTTCTACTGTATACGTATAAATTGACACACTCGCTGGGAAAGTGAAGTCCCTGTCACCTGGCGTATTTTAGCGGTCGCTACTCTTTCTAGGTAAGTACTCCATTTTTTAACTTCTAAGCTTCGCAAAGTTTCAACTTATTTGAATTGTGCTGAAATTAGGTCTCTTCGAAATGACGTTGTGTTTCTGATTGAATTATTTTTATTTTTTTTAAAAAGTTTTTAGATCTTCGATTGTTGAATGATCGAACATATAATAAGGTAATTGAGCTATGATTTGTGCATTTCGTTGATTTAAACACATTTTCTGCTTATTAAGAGTTGATTTGTTGGTTTTAAATGAGTAGGTGCATGTATGAATGATCTTACATATATAATAATCAGGTAAACGAGCTATGATTTTCATGTATTTCTTTGAATGAAGTCGTTGTCTGCTTATTAGAACTTGATTTGTTGCTTTTAAATTATTAGATGTATGCATGAGCGACGGAGTTTGGTTGTAAGATCTAAGGTGCAGTTGAATTTTGAATGATTAAGGATATATTCAGCGAAATATCGATGAGATCTCTTGTTAAGTAATTAAGAAGAGTTGAGAAAGCTTGGAAAGATGATAACAATTGCAGTTTCAGTAAATCTGTTAAATGCTGCTAGAATTTAAGTCCAATGAACATTCTGAGCCTTTAATAAATTAGTATTTTAACATACTATAAATACCATGCGATTTGAGCTTGACTGGAGATTGGATTAGTAAAGGCTTGTTCTAGATAGGTTTGTATGATAGGTGGGCCAAGTTTGAGCTTTGTTTTCTACTCGTTTCTTTAAACTTGTGAAGCCTGAGCGACCCAAAGCTTGGTCCTACCAATTTACACTCTAATCAATACTTGATGAAATCTAATAACAGATATTAAGCTCAGATAACAGATACTTCTATGAGGTCTTTAATCCTAATTGCAATGATTGTTTATAGAACAGGACAGATACTAAGTAAATTGAGTGATTTTGAGCATTATAATTGAAAGCTGAGTTGGTATGTGCTGTTAATGACCGTGAATTAATGTGTTGGCAGTTTGGTTATAATCCTCTCCAGTCCCTGATTTGGAGGGAAGGTTTGTAGAATTGGGGTATGTGGGCTCACCTACGAGGTTCTTCCTCGACATACAAGCGTATGTCGTCGAGGGATAGTACAAATTCAGCTGACATCGAGGAAAATCAAGGTAAAGCATCCGGTATTTGATTACAGTAAAGTTCGCCTCCTTATTAATGTCCTACGAACCAAGCTTTTCATAGTCTTAATCTGAATACTGGTAATTTTTTTATTTTATTTTATTTTTTAATTATAAAAGTTGCTAAAAGAAGGGTAGTAGTTGACTGAGTCTGAACTTTGAAATTGATCTATTTACTGTCACAGTGAATGAATTAACAACAAGTACCAATGCACTTATGCACTTTCTCATCATTTTTAATTTTGGTTTAGTCCATCCCCATTCAAGTATTTTTATGTTTATGAATTGTTCTGGGAATTAAAGGTAATACCTGGACTAAATTCTTGTATCCCTTTTTAGTTCCTTTGCAGAATGGTATGGGACTAGATACCACAAATCCCTCTTGGAAGCTTTCTTTTCCCCATGTCCTCGTTGCAACCATAGTTTCATTCTTATTTGGCTACCATCTTGGGTTTGTTCTTGATCTTGAAATGTCCTTTGTAATATATTATTTTCTTGATATTGTCAGACATAATGAAGTTGATTTGTAATACTGTGTAATTTAAGTGGTTAGAGATTGAAAAGATTGGGCACTGTTCTTTGTTTTGGTCTGTGCAGAGTAGTTAACGAACCACTTGAAAGCATTTCTACTGATCTTGGTTTCAATGGGGATACATTGGCCGAAGGTCAGTTATGAAAACATTTCCCTTTCCCTTTCCTTTTCTATTTTCACTTGAAGTAACAATTAAGCTTCCTAGTTCCGTGTATGTGAAATGAAGGGTTGGTAGTCAGCATGCTTCTGGGTGGTGCCTTTCTTGGATCTCTACTTAGTGGTTGGATTGCTGATGGGGTAGGCCGTCGTAGGGCTTTTCAGCTGTGTGCTCTCCCTATGATAATCGGTGCTTCTATCAGGTAAAACAGTTTGCAATATGAAGCCAATTGCAGTCAACTCATTTCTGCATTTACCACTAACTCTTTATTCTCACCAACAATTAGTTGAAGGCTTACTTCCAGCCTTAGAGTTGTCCTTCACTCATGTAAGGTTTTGATTGCTCGCTCTATAAGCTACAAATTTAGTTTGGGAATGGGCATCCTGCAACCTAATGCAAATTTTAAATGTCTCATTTTTCTTTATATTTTTAACTGCCGCAGGCTGTAGCAATGGTTGGTCATCTGTTTATAAAACTGTGTAGCTATGCAGTCCATACCTTTGGATCTGGTGTTATTGGTTAGATATAAAAGGGAAAAAATGAAAGTTCAATGCATTCATGGTTTTGTGATTAGGATCACTGGGGTTAAGTACGTTTTTTCACTATTGCACCGGTGTCCGACTTATGTATGCATCATTGACTAAAATTGTTCGGCATTCAACTTTCTAAACTCATCTTTTAATTTCAAAATGGTACAAAATCTGTTAAGGTAGTTTAACTTTTAACTGCAAAAGCCAAGTAGGAGATGTAGTAGGAAATATATTTTCATCTCTCTTATTCTATCTGGACAACGTAGATCACTATGTGCTGCTTTTGTATCAGTATGGTGGTGATTGTAGTACTGCTCTGCAAATAACTGACGACATGTTAACATTTAACTCTTTTTAATCAATAAGATGATGGTTATGGAAATCTGAATAACGTAATTTTAACTTGAAGACAGAAAAATAATAGTTTCAAAACAAAAAATTCCTGATTTAGGATTGTGAGGTACTCATTTTTCCTGGTAAGCAATTTAACACATTTGCTGCTCCCGCCACTCCTATTTGTGCACTTTTATATTGTAATAATGCAGCTTGGGCGTGATTTCTAATTTTTCTTGACGTGCTTTTTGTTCTAAATATATTATCCAAGTTTGTGCTTTTTCGAGACACTAATGTATGAATTTTCAGTGCATCTACCAAGAAGTTAACGGGTATGCTTCTCGGAAGGTTTTTGGTTGGGACTGGATTGGGTGTTGGTCCTGCTGTTGCATCTCTTTATATCACAGAGGTCAAACCACCAGTACTTTTTGCAAAACACTGATCATGATATGTGTATGTGTATTCTATGTATGGACAGCCTCACTCTTATAAGGGTTTTCCCTTTGCATGAAAGCAGGTTTCTCCTTCTTTTGTAAGAGGTACTTATGGGAGCTTTATTCAAATTGCAACATGTCTTGGACTTATGGGTGCTTTATTAATTGGAATTCCTGTAAAGGATATCACCGGCTGGTAAGGACATTGATAAATGATTCTCTGAAGCTACAGGGTTTTGGTGTTTTTTTACTAGGAAAGAGTTAGTTAAATTTAAGATATTAAAGTTATTTGCTTTACTTATTTGCTCAGGTGGCGTGTATGTTTTTGGGTATCTACAATTCCAGCAACAATGCTTGCTCTTTTCATGGAGTTCTCTGTAGAGAGTCCACATTGGCTATACAAGGTTTGTTGTATCTCTCCATGCATTCTATATTTTGAAATGATTATATATATATATATATAATGTACAAGATTTCAGGAAGATGATTAGTGTGCTTGAAATTGGGAGTTAATGAGATTTGATGCATTTATCCTCTGACTTCATATTTTGCTGTCTCATGATTGATAATTTGCTTGTGCATGGTTTCTTATACTTGTTTACATTAGTTTTACCTCTTTAAAGCTCTTTCCCATTTGATCCTTCATGATCCATCCAGCTAATACTTGCAAACCGATACTCAATATATCGGTCTCTCACTAGATCCTTTCATCTCCTTCCTCACTCTAAGACACATAGGCTGATAGGCATAGAGAGAGAGAGAGAGAGAGAGAGAGGAGTACACACACTTTTTTATATTTATATTTAAAAAAGAAAAAGAAGGCAGACAGGTTGTTTAAGGATGGACTGCAGACATTTTGGTGGCAGGGTCCGAAGTAAATATATAGAGAAGAATGATGAGATGTCTTCGCATTATATTATCATTATAAAATCAACAATAATAAATTGAACTTGGCTAAAGGACGGTAAAAAATTCTACCAAACTTGTTCACAATGTTTAGAATCTTATATGTACTCTCTCTCCCTCTCTCTCTATCTTTCTATATAAAATATGAGTGCTCTTCCACCAGTTTTTCTAAAAAATGATTTTCGTCCCTGGAGAGGTTTATGATAATAGGTACTTCAATTATTATTTGATTATACAATTACAGCCTACTTTCGTATTGTCTGCTTGTGCAAAAAAAAAAAAAGAAAAGGAAAAAGGCTTAAATTTTCTTATTGTGTGATAGCAAGGAAGAAGTGTCGACGCTGAGGTTGCATTTGAGAAGCTCTTAGGAGGTTTGCATGTCAAATCTGCTATGGCAGAACTGCTAAAGTCAGATAGAGGGGATGAAACTGATACCATCACTTTCTCAGAATTGATTTATGGTCGCCATTTCAGAGGTACAAATGTACATTAATTATTGGATTATCTTTCCAATGTAGCATCTGCAGGAGCATACCTGCTTCTGATATCTTATCTTGTTCTTCTCTCCTCGTTTCTCTCCCCAAGAAGCTCTGTTATCCACTTTTTCCTTTTGCAGTTGTTTTTATTGGATCAACCCTATTTGCTTTACAACAGCTATCTGGAATAAACGCTGTATTTTATTTCTCTTCAACTGTATTTAGAAGTGTGGGAGTCTCGTCAAACCTTGCCAATGCCTTGATAGGAATTGCTAATTTAGTAGGTACAGACTTCATTACTGAATTGCTCACTTAATTTAATTTTTCTGCGCCCGTTGAGCTGCCTCACAGTACTAGCTGGCATGTATAAGGCTATGATACTTTCATATGACTGCACATTATTGTTTGTCTTCAGGATCCGTCATTGCATTGATTTTGATGGATAAACTAGGAAGGAAGGGTCTTCTCTTGTGGAGCTTCTCCGGCATGGTAAAGTGTATTGCACCATTTTTCAGGAAGCCCACTTATGCACACCTAGTACTTATGTTTTGTAAATATTCCATATAAAAAAATGAGGTCTTTATAATGGTTTTGTAGGTGCATGTAATGCAGAAGGTTAAGAAGAGTTAAAGAGCATAACTAGCATTTCGTTTGTATGAGTTGACAGATGACTTATTGAACTGATACCGTAGGTTAATAAGCTTTAGCTTGTGTCGTCATATTTTTATTAGCAACAAAACAGATATTGGTCAAAAAATTCCCAGTATGTTTGGGAGAGACAAAATGATTACTTTCGGGTGCCTAAAATAAGTACAATCATCTAGACTGAGTAAGAACTATTACCTCCATTCCAAAATTAGAGATGGTTATTCATTTTTGGTATGTTCCAAAATGAGACATAGGTTTCTATTTTAGAACCATAAACACCATGATATTAATAATTTATCTTTTCATTGTAAATAGAGATGAAAGTTTACCCCATCTCTAACTTGTCAAAAAAAGAAATTTTTTACACCATTCAAAAGAAAATTTGTTTTAAAATCATTTTCCTTTCATGTGAAAAATTGGAATGAAACATCCATTTTTAAAAACAGTATTTTTAAAGGTAACTACAATTTTGAAACAGAGGGAGTACTAATTTCTTTGGCAAAGAAAACCGAACTAAAGAACTAGTTTTTTTTTTTTCGTCATAAGCCACCTCGTGCAAAACATGTTTATTTATATTAGGCACTTTTATTCCCTGTCAAGATAACACAATCTGTTCCTTTGCCAACATGCCTCAGAGTTTTTGCTTTGTGTATTTGATTTATGCAGGTGGTATCAACGGGGCTTCAAGTTGCTGCAGCGGGCCTATTTGCATCAACTTCAGTAGCACAATACCTATCTGTTGGTGGCATGCTAACGTGAGTATTTTTTTTTTTTTTATTAGTTATTTTTTTTAATAATTGGTAGCCTTTTTTTGCTTTTGTCCTGAAACCTAGACTTGTTTAATAAGTTTGCGACACAAGGTCAGAGTTTACTTTATAGCCCACGATTATATTCTAAGCAAGCCCCCACTCCCTAAAAATGAAAAAAAAAAAAGAAGAGGGGTCTATTACTTATTTAGTTATTTCTAAGTGTAACAGGTTTAGAATTGCATGTGAAGACTTTGAATATGGAAATGGTGTTCTAAAAATTACAATATGGGACCTTTGTTTGCAGGTTTGTCTTCTCATTTGCTGCAGGAGCTGGCCCTGTTCCCGGTCTTCTCTTACCAGAAATTTTTCCGAACAGAATTAGGGCTAAAGCTATGGCATTTTGTATGTCAGTGCATTGGGTAATATACTAATTTGTACTCTTTTAATTATTTAGAGATTTCCTAGTGCTAGACTAGTACACGTTCATGTGACATAATTCATTTAGTTACTGTAAAATTCAGTCGGTGATTTTTCCTTATTTCGGTATAACTGTGCTATTGAATTTTATCCAGGTCTTCAACTTCTTGGTGGGCTTGCTGTTCTTGCGCTTGTTAGAGCAAATGGGCCCACAGCTTTTGTACACTATGTTTGGTACATTCTGCTTGATGGCGGTGGTATTCGTAAAGCAAAATGTGATGGAAACCAAAGGAAAATCACTCCAAGAAATTGAGATAGCTCTTCTTCCCCAAGAATATTGATGTTAACCGCGAAAATATCATAAGTTCCAGTTTTGTCCGATGTGGGTCAGCTAAGCATGTCGAGGACAAAAAGGCCAAAGTGCTCGATAAGATCAGGGAATATAAGAGGCTAAGTTCTATGCTGTCCTATGTTATGGTGCTCAATACTGGTCTACGGTGATAGAAAAGTCATGATCACTTGCCTATTCCAATGTAATGATGCATTTTTAGCAATCTTGTATGCAAAAATAATTTTACTTCAAAGGAATGGGTTGTAGGTGGGATATATAAACAAAATGCGATAAGATTCATTTCCATAGCCAATGTATTGTGATCATGGATGAATTTATGTTAATTTAGAATTTAGGATTTTAAAATTTAACCTTAATAATTTTGAAAATTGACTTATTTTGTAGCGGATGGAGTAACTCGTATAACCTGGCGAGCTCAGTTGTAGAATGTTGTTAGGTTGCCAAAGGGAGGTCACTCATATCTATTCTTCAATATCCTCCATCACCATTGCCCAACCAAAGTCTATCCCAAGTTCTGCCTGAAAGTCTCTCTGTATCAAATAATACCTTTCTGATGCAGGATATTTAAGAGGTAGGTTGGTCAATCCATTTTTGCCATTGGAGCTGCCACCGGATGTTACCCTTGTTGGCGCTCCTTCGAGAGGAGTGCTAAACGAGGCTTGTACTCGATTAAGGTTTCTCGAGCTCATCAAAAAAAATTTGTTTGGTTTAACGAGTTGAATTTGAGTTTGGTTCGTTTAAATTTGTACTCGATTAAGGTTCAGTTCATTAAAAACAGTTTGTTTGATTTAACGGGTTGAATTTGAGTTGAGCTCGTTTAAAATTTGACTTGATAAAAGCTCGATGATAGTAAATATTTTCAAAATTTTCACGGAAAGTTTGAGTTCGAGCTCGGCTAGTTAAAAGCTTGATAAGAGGTTCGTTTAAATTAATAGTCTATTTGGTTCTGCTTTTTAAAAGCGATTATAGTTTTTTTTAAAACTATAATCATTACAGAGATCTGTTTGTTTCAACTTATTCAATAAGTTATTTTTAGATTGTACAAGCTATTAAAGCACATAATAATCATTTCTAAAAAGTTAAGTTTCAGAAACTTACTGAATAATCACTTATTCAAAAACTACACCAAACAGAACTAATCACTTATTCAATAATCTAATTATTAAATAATTTATAATATGTTTTTAAATAAACTGTACCAAACGAGTCCTAAATGAATCGAGCTCGAATTAAAAAAAAAATCGTTTAACTAAACAAGCCAATCTCGAACTAGACAGAGTCGGCTCGGCTTGTTTAATAGCCCTAATCATTGGCATGTTCACAAAAAAATTTCTCCGTCCAACAAAAAGGGTTACCTGTTTAACTTTTTAAGTCAATTTAGTAGATTTTAAAATTAGAAGTTGATATGAATATATAAATTTATCTAAATATGATTGTAATAATTATAAACTGTTTAACAAGTACCATGAATTATAAATTTTGTCATTTTCAAAACTTACATTATTAAATTACCCCAAATAGAAACATTTTTGATGTATATAATATTAATAGTTTATAACATTTTTAATGAATTATAAATTTTGTCATTTTCAAAACTTAAATTATTAAATTACTCTATATTAATGAATTAAAATAGTATTTATTTTATGATGTGTTTTTATTTTGTTGTATAATTATTTTCATTTTTTTTTCTTATTGTCTAATTGATCGAATTGTTTGTGTGAAACTTGTAACAGCTCCAAGCCCAAAATAAATAAAATGTTTTATTGTAAAACCAAAAGAAAAGAATGTTGGAACATTTGTTGAACTCTGCTTTGAAAATAGCACAATAATTCTGATAAAATAATATTCACCTGAATTGAGTGATACTCACTATTTCCTTAAGACAATATTCGCCCCTTATATACTGCACAAGGTTGACAGCGAATTGCCTCCCAAGATAAGACAAGTCAAGAACTTAATCATCATTAAATATTAAGTGCAGAATTAATATTTAATCAAAACCATAATGAGAAAGAGAAGAAATTAAAAATATTAAATATTTCAAGTACTATAAATATTTTAAAGGAGTGAATCCACTCATATGTGAAATATGAGTTATTTGGGATTAATCTTTTTAGAATGAGGTCTTTAGCCTTTTATAGGCTTTACACATCCCTTTGAAGAAACATGAATGAATAAATATATCTACTCTATATATGAATAGACACATCCACTCTATATTAACACATATTTATTATACATTTTAACTTAATGAGATATTTTATTTTATTGAAAATATATATCTTTCTATTACAAAAATGTGCAATAAATATATTAACATATTTTACTAATTTTAAATTATTGATATATTTTGAAAATCACCAAACAAAGAAGTGTTCCACAATAGGACATGTGCCAAATTTTATTGTGTAGTCGACGAGCTGTTTGAAACTTCTTATTGAGTTCCAATAGGACATATGATGCGGACAGAGATGAGATTTAAAGTAGAGAATACTATTCTAAATATATGTATATAGCAGTACTAGTATGCTTCTTAGGAAATCTTAGGTAATAAAAATATAAATAAATCCTGAATAGAATCTGAAAATCAATCCAGATATCATCACTATTAATATAATCTTAGGTTTGACTTTGTTCAGATTTTTTCAGCCAGCTGAAAAGTGTAAGTTTTTGAGTTTCTTAGTGTCTCTTTAAAGATATATCGATCAGTCAATTTTGGTTTTTGTATATTAATTTTAAAGATATAGTAGTACAAAACTTTGAAATTATCTATTTATCTGAATTTTTTATGTACTTGGCTCATAAACCTTTGGTTTTACTATAATAAAACAGGTGAACTGATCGATTTTATTTTGTTGTATACATGTATTATTATAATGAAGAATACTCCTCTCTTATTTTTATACGATTCGACATT
>JAUMHB010099109.1:0-10395 GCA_032359685.1 Pittosporum tobira
TAAGACATGGATTTAATAATAAATTGGCAACCCAAGTCGGGGTGTGGATGCCCAGATTTGGGGGTGTCACACATGCGACTTGCTCTATTGTGGTTTTTTACTTTTCAATGAGTTTTAAATTTAGAAACGAGAAAAAAAAAATACACAAAGTAGAACTTTACCGAATTCTGAAGTTATAATATCTACATGATTGGTTGGTGAGTTGATTACTATAATATATGCTGTGCAGGTTGTATTCCCTGCCTTGAAGATCTTGGAGATCTGCGGTCTAGTTAATGTAAGAGAGATTTGGGAAAATCAATGTCGTCACAGAGAGGACTCCTTTTGTCATCTAAAGACCTTGGAAGTGACACAGTGTGGGAAATTGGAAAATGTGATCCCATTCGCCATGCTCCAGAGGTTAGAGAATCTTGAAGAGCTATGTGTTAGCTATTGTGACTCACTGATATCTGAAGTTAAAGGCCCCGACGGTGAAGAAACGGAAATAGCACCAGTATCGTTGCCTAAATTGACAAGCCTGACACTATTGAATTTTCCTAAATTGACGCAAACATGGTTGAACTCAAGGGAATTTTCAACTCAATTTACTCTTTATCCCAACCTTACTATTTTATTCATCAGTCTATGCAATAGCTTGAGAAATGTGTTACTGCCCTCAGTTGCGAGAGATCTGGTGCACCTTGAAGAACTTTATATACGCCATTGTGAGTCGATGAAGGAGATAATTGCTGCAGTAGAAAAAGGTGGAGAAGAAGAATTCAATGGCGAGATCGTGTTCCCCAATCTCAGAAAATTGGATCTCGAAGAACTGCCAATGCTCAATAGCTTTTGGTGTCACCGATCAGCAGAAGCCCACTTAGGCCATAAGGTACAGTAAATGCATCTCAGACAACTTAATATACTTATAAGCAAAAATGTTATTAATACGAAAAGTCTCTAATTATGGTACATTGTACTATGTACTTCTATAAGATAGAGAATAGAATTAACCGGAAAGATACATTCTGAGGCAAAAATATTCTTCCAGTACGTTACACAAATTATATTCCTAACAAATAATCTATCCGCTCCAAATTATAAGACTAAAATGAGTTTTTATTTTATTCTAAAATATAAGATCAAAATGAATTTTAGAACATATCTTTACTTTATATTCTATTACATTTTTACGGGTTTCTTTCTCTCTACTATCTCTCCCTAAATCTCTCTAAAATCTCTCCATACTTGTCAAAACAGCCCTCAAAATGTGTATATGAATTTGAAAACTTATTTTTGCTCTTATATTTTATAATTTCCTAAAATAAAACATAATCTTTGTGTGTAGTTATCAAAACTTATTTAACTATTATATTTTACAATTCTCAAAGCGACATTCATCAAAAAATGAATATATACATAAATAAAAACTCATGTGGATATTCTATACCTAATGAGTTGTAGCAACTTTTTACACAAATAGATGAATATTTTTCTTAATAACTTTTTATTAAAATTTCCTTATAATTTGGAATGAAGGGAGTATCTAATATTTAAAGCACCTACACAAGAATACTATATAGGAAGATTATATCTAATGTCCAAATTTTATTACCTACAACGTACAAAACATGTATTTTTGGTTTACATATAGCAAACTATGTTATAAGCTGGAAGATTATGTATTAAAATAGAGTGTAGGTAGTGAAATTTGGTGCACTGATAGTGTTCAACACGAATCAAAACATGCAGTCTGTTTTGATTAATACATACTTACTGCTATAAAAAGGAAAAGGAGTCATGGTAGTGGTAGGTACACCGTATTGAATTCTAGAAGACTGTATGATCAATATTATTAGACAAAATGATGTCGTTTGGTTAAAATTGTATAACAAAATAATTTCATTTTGTTAAAAATGTTAATCATAATATATCACATTATATTTATATTTTTCACATAAGAAAAAGATGAAGAAATTAACGACAAAACTTTTTAATGTCCGTACTATTTATTAACAATGTTTCAAAACTAGCTCTGTGTGACTAAGTACTCATATACATGGTACCCTAACAATTTGGTGTAGACTTGCCTAATGAATTTTATAAATTATTTTCTTATTATAAATTATTTATCAAAAAATTAATGTTAAATATGCAGCATGTTTGTTTTTTATTATTTTGGTTTGGTTTTAGCTTATCATACGATTCACCACCCTTTCTTAAAAGATCCTCAAAACCCGGAACAACCCCCTTTCAGAATCCTAATCGCAATTGCATTGATTGTCCAGGTTAGAGCCCCAAGATTGGAGAAATTCTATATCCATAGATCTCAACCAAAGGTGGAAAAATATCGTATGGATCTCAACAACGTGCTACAACTTTTGAACAGGTAAGATTTGTTATATTATGTTCTTCATTACACTTTCATTAATCTTATTTTTAAGCTAATAATGCTATTTGACCCTATTAGAGAATACGAGAGTGGAGAATATGAGTATTCACACCTACAACCTGGTTAAGAACTACAAATTTACAAGGCTGAGAATTATAAGGGTTACCAGAAAAATGAATTTTATGATATTCGCAGGGCTCTTTAAGTGAAAATCCAAGAAATCACCCCAAGAGCAATACTTTTTTATTTTTATTTTTATTTTTGATATTTAAACGTATATTCCATTATTCGTCTTATTAAATGTGAATTCTAGCTACAGGGATAAAAGGAAAAGGAACAAGATAATGTAGTTGTTTGCTCAAATTGTTACATGAAGAAATTAATCATGCTGATACATTTGATCGTGAAAATGGCAACCAAGAAGATGAGGGTTAATTTGAGATATCGGATGGAGAGTTGCTCAGTACGTGAATTTTTACAGATTACACTCCACATGACCCTACACGTACCACAGGCAAAATCAGGCATAAACCTTTCGAAGTTTAAGCCATCTTATCATGTTTTGATATTCTGTTAATTCCACCATAACAACATTTTACTCTATTCTGCCTTCTGTGAAGTGCTATATATAGACTTCCAAGCAACGTTGTTTCTACAGAATGCCGTATTTGTAAATTCATTTTGCCACGTGAACTTCCTATATATATATATATATGTTTATGCTTGTGTTTTTCAACCATATTAATACAGTAATATTTACAATAGCAAAAGATAAATATAGAATAAGTATTAGGGTTTATATAAAAATATAAACAATAAACATAATATAAGAGGAAGTCATATACTAAAACAGTATAAGAATAAAACTATATTAATATGATTTGAAAATCATAAAATATATATGAAGCTTTATATAGGCATAATTAACTTATAGACCAAGCTATAATAGCTTACGGGTCAAGTACACAATTCAATTCTATATCGTATACTAATTAATACTAATACCATAAATACTAAACTATTAATATTAATAATATTAATATTCTCTAATAATAAGGAACAATAAGTCACTTGCTATAAAATGAGGTACATACATGCAGTTCTAAGATGACGGAAAACACAGTAGCTGGTTGAGCAAAAGTTAATTAACTCGACAGCAGTGAAGTTCCATGATATTATTATTTAATCCGTGTCACAAGTTTCAAATGGCCATTGGATGAAAGTTTCAGAGTTTCAGGATTGAACAATATATATGCACAGATATTTTAGTATAATAAAATATTTTAGCTAAATTACACATGTAACTATTTAAATTGTCACGCAGTATCAAAGTGTTCATTTAATTTTAAAAATTAGCAACACATGTCACTAATTTGGGTTATTTGAAAATTTTTATTGACTTTTTGAACATGTGACCTATATATGTCATTTAAGTAAATGTAATATTGTCTCTATAATAAAATACAAATTTAAAAAAATAAAATAATAAAATAAAAAATGCAATCAAAATTTTTAGAAATTTTTAAAAAATTTAAAATTCAGAAAATAAAAAAAAATTAGAAAAATATAAAATTCAAATAGTTAAAAATTTCAGAAAATTCAAAAATCTCAATTCAAAAAATTAATAAATTCAATTTTTTGGAAAAAAAATAGAAAATCAAAAAATCTGATTTTTTTTTGAAATTTTTTGAAATTTTGATTTTTTGGAATTTTTTAACTATTTGAATTTTTGGATTTTTTATGTTTTTTTGAAATATTCTTATTGTATTTCCTATTTTCTTTTTTTTTTGGGAGGGCGAGGGGGAGGGGGGGGGGGGTTTGGTTTGGGGAGGGGTGTATTTTATTGTGGAGACGATATTACCCTTATTCAAATAGCACATGAAAATCACATGCTCAAAAAGTCAACGAAATTATTTAATTGACTCAAACTAGACAGTCACATTACATTTGAAAGTTAAGTTGACATCTTAATACTGTGTGACAACTTAAATGATCATATATTTAATTTAGCCAAATATTTTAGATTTCTAAATTTCTTTTTCTGAAAAGAGTGTTCTCACCATGAAGTTGCAAGTGACAATGATCGTTCCTTGTCATACTCGATGACGTATGGAAGAAGATTAAGAAAATAGGAATTCTTTTTGGAGATGATGGTAGTAGTATTAAGAGATGTAAGATCTTGTTAGTCTCTCGAAGACGAGATGTTTGTACTAATAACAAATGTGTTGATCCTGTCAAAATTAAAGTCGTAACCAAAGAGGAAGCATGGGATCTGTTCAAGGAGAACCTTGGTACTGCAACTATCGACGCTTTTCGTAATAACTCCCTAGCACAAAAGGTGGGTGAAGAATGTGCAGGGTCTGCCACTCATTGTTGTTGCAGGCAGAAAAGCACTCAGCAAAAAGCACAAGACTTCATGATGGATATGATGGATGCAATTGATTGTTGGGGCATCCCAATATCATTCTTGGTTTTGATAATGACAAACATGTTTGCGAGATGTCTTAGGAAATATATATGACGCAACATAAATGAAGAAATTCAACAAACATGCAGTAACGTGTACACAAGATTTTATTTCAAAAAGACAATTCAAGCTGGAGTATTGAAGACTAGATTAGGACTAGTCCATCTCATATGAATTTTCATGTAATTGTTTTTTCTATGATCGAAAGGGTGCAAGCTTGAAATAATATTTTTATTTACTTAGAAAAAATATTTTTATTATATTAATAAAATATTTTTCCTTGAAACATATTTTATCTTATATAACAATAATATTACTTATTATTCTTTATATCTTGAAATATATTATATGTATTTTACAAATATTGTTTTCATATCAAAAAGATTTTTTGGTCATTATGAAAGATTTTATAGCCGTTGTGAAAAGATTTTATAACCGTTATTAAAAAAATTTGTGGTCGTTGGAGCTATTTTCTTAAATCTATATAAACTCATTCTCTTCTCATTTCTAAATGAATCAACGAATCAACAGATATATTTTCAAGAGCCAATTATTTTTTCTCTCTATATATTTTTTCTTTCCATATATCATTTTCATATATCTATTGTGAGAGTCTTTCAAATAACCTAGATCAATATTATAAAAGGCTTGTATTCATTCGATTTAAGAAGCGAGCACAAATTTCTATTGATCTAATTTACTTAGTATAGAAGCATTTTTTTCATCATCAAATCATATCTCTGTAATCAAAGAATGATTATTGTAAGGTTGAACCACTTGAATTCTTGAGGAAGAGAAGGTAGTCTTGTGTCCAAAGAGGGTTGCAAAGATTCTAGAAATTGGGTTTTTGAATCATTGATGGGGAGAATGTAATCTCTTGTTCAATAAATAATCATAAATGTTTGGTTTACAAGTTGTAAAAGATTTCTCCACCGTAAGGAGTTTTTAGAGAACTATTAGAACGCTCAAGTCCGGAAAGGGAACTTGGGGAGTGGACTAAGAGAGTTGCGCCACAATATATCACTGTGTTGTGTGATTGGTAATTTCTTTCCTTGTATTATTATTGTTTTCCATTCATCACACATATGCTTATTTAATTTTTCAAAAGTTAATTAAGAATTCTTTAAAACAATAAAAAAAAGTTAACACTCAATTCAACCACCTTTTAGATTGTTATTTTGCACCAACGTTGATTAATTCAAAGATTCCAACATACAAGGTATCGGGTGAATAAATCCTGACGTGTATGTTCATTTTAATTATAGTTTCAACAAATTACAAAAAGACGAAAAGTCATGTCTTTCCTTTGTTCGTTGTTCGTTCCCTGAAAGTGATTTTGAAAAGAGTGTCGGGTTTAAAGAACTTTTTCAGCAATGGAGAAGCGTTCGTATACTTGACACTGCTAAAAATTGAATAATGTAGTGGCACAGAGCGTCTAGCCAGGATTATGCCGAACCATAGGCTTGTCTTTCTCAAAATTCAGAGTATTGGACATTAGGTATTCAGGATTTACACAGCTCTTCTGCCCTTCCATTGCAAGATGTTCAGCAAAACCTGAAAATCTCCTTATATATCATTGTAAGACGATCATGGAAGAGATTGTAAGGAATGAAAACCCAATTGAGGAAGATACAAAAGTCATAGTCTTTCCCAAATTAAGATCTATGAGGCTTTGGTGTTTACCATTGCTCACGTGCTTTTATGGCGATAAGAGAAACATGTTGTGAACAACAACGGAGGATAACACCGCTATCCCCCTCTGTTCAGTCGCTATTTAATGGAAAGGTATACCTATTTTATATTCACTTCTTTTATTTTCGGAAATAAACGACATGTCTCTATCTTCATATTTTAATTTAGAAGTGATCTTCAACTTGGTCTTTTTAAAACGAAACATAGAAAACACGCTGTAAGCACTCAAAATATGAAAAGTTTAAATTATGTATACCAATTTTCATGGTCTAGAATATCAGTTTAGTTTGTTGTACTTTTATTTATATAATTCTATTTATTTGGTATTCTCTTATCTTTAGAGCACTGGGCCGCTCACGTTATTTAGTCTGTAAACTCTATATATATATATGTATGTATATATATATATATATATTACCTACATGACGAAAGTTGAATTTGTGTTAACTTATAAGTCACTTCTAAACAAACATGGACTACTTTAATAGTAACATCCCTTTGTTAAATTTCTGAGTCTTTTCTTTATATAGCTGGACCTCCTTTTTCTATCTTAATATATGTCTTCAAATATTTACTTAGTATATCTATAAATCTTTTAAATGCCTTCATATTTTGGTAGGAAAGAGTGTAATATCTAAACAAATTGTTGGTGACAAAAGTTTATTCTACTGGAGATATACTGTAGGTTGTAATCCTTGCCTTGGTGGAATTGGATATAGATGAACTTGGTAAAATAAGAGAGATTTCGGGAAACCAATTTCACAGAGAGGACTCCTTTTATCAACTAAAGAAATTAAAGGTGGAATAGTGTAATGAATTGGTGTATGTGATTCCATTCACCATGGTCAAGATATTACAGAATCTCTAAGAGCTAAATATTAAATACTGTGGCTCACTGATTTCTGAAGTTGAAGGCGGAGAAACCACAACCACACTAGTACTTTTGCGTAAACTGACAAAATTGAGTTTGTGTGGATTGTCCAAATTGACGCAATAATAATCTAAACTATACTCCCTCCATTCTACAATATGGAATCCCAATTGCAAATTTTCTAACTTTAAGGTTATTTTAGAATTCCCTATTTTTCATCCTTAAAACAATGGTTGGTTGTTTAGTGATGGCCACATGATAATTTAATTTCAATAGTAAAATAATGTATTCCCTTCCTTGGAGATCTTGGAGATCTGCCGTCTAGTTATTGTAAGCAAGATTTGGGAAAAGCAATATCGTCATGGAGAGGACTCCTTTTGTCATCTAAATATCTTGAAGGTGGAAGGGTGTGAGAAATTCAAAAATGTGATTCCATTCGCCATACTCCGGAGGTCAGAGAATCTTGAAGCGCTACGCGTTGAAAATTGTGACTCACTGATATCTGAAGTTGAAGGCCTACATGGCGTGGAAACTGAAACAGCTCCAGTATCTTTGCCTAAATTGACTGAAGTTTTATTTATTGTATATCCTTCACACTGTATTTAATAGATCATGACCATTGGGTTGCAACCATGGTAGGAATCTAGATTCGACAATAATAAACTGCCAATCCATCTGTCAAGCCTATTCATATAGGAAAGTTTACATTTGTGTAGCAAATAGGTGCACGCTGTTGAGTATCAAAAGACATCAATATTCAAATATCTAACATGCTCGGCCTACCAATTTTAACTTCGTCAAAGCCAAATCCCAATATTTGTTCCGTACTTCCATGGTCTTTTTATTGAGAATATATTTTAATTGGGCGTGTATCTAGTATAGTTGATAGTTTTACTTCTGCCCATAATCTGGGCCTTGCAGGGATATGGCCGAATTAAATCTAATCAATTTTACATCTGTGACACTGCTATCATGCTATCTAACCTTTAATTATTTACAATCGAATTAGGGGTTTATCTACTCTATATAAAGTGATATGAGGCAATGTGCCATCGTGTAGATGGGGCATATTCCTTTTCCTTGCCTACCATTATTTCACTATATGTCACCCCTTATTTTCATGTTCCACTTTCTCAGTTTTTAGGACTTAGGGAACATCAGTTTTCCCCTGTAAGCTACATCTTCTGCTGATGATATAGCTCCCAAGATTAGTTAATAAGAAAACAAGTACTTGACGTTGGAATTCTGGATCCATCTTTAGTTTTTGTTTTGATCTTGTAAATCTATTGTTTTGGTGTTTTACCATATTTGCTTATTTATTTCTTAGATATTACACTCCTATTCCAAAATATAAGAACAATATGATTTTTTATTTTGTTCTAAAATACATGAGCAAAATAAAATTTAAGTTGACATTTAACAAGAAACTGTTGGTGATTTTCAAAATTCTCAATAATTTAAAATTAGTAATATACGTTAATATATTTATTGCACATTTTTGTAATGAAAAAATGTAATTGTTCAATAAATAAGACATATCATTAAGTTAAAAAGTGCAATGAATAAGTGCTAATATATAGTAAATGTATCTATTCATATATAGAATAGATATATCTATTCATTCATATCTCTTCAAAAGGGTGTGTAAAACTTATAAAATGCTAGGGACCTCATTCTAAAAAATCAATCCAAGTAACTCATATCTCACATATGAGTGGATTCACTCTTTTAAATATTTCTAGTACTTGAAATATTTAATGTTTTTAATTTCTTCTCTTTTCTATTATGATTTCGATTAAATAATAATTCTGCACTTAGTATTTAATAAGGATTAAGTTCGGTGTCTGTCTTATCTTGGGAGGCAAGTTCGTTGTTATAACATTGTGCAGTATATAAGATGCGAATATTGTCGTAAGGAAAAAGTGATTATCACTCGATTCAGGCGGATATTATTTTATCAAAATTATTATGCTATATCAAAGTGGGGTTACAACAAATGTTCCAACAATCTTAAGAAAATATTAGATTCATCACAATTCTAAAAACTAATATTTGCTAAATTGAATTGGTGGTATGACGTTGTGAACGATTTGTCGGTATTAATATATGCATGATAATATACATACATAATTGTTGCTTGTTGGTTAAGCATAAATACATGTATATATTTATATACATATATTGTGGCTAATCAAATCATTATTGGTGGTGGTAATGATTTATGGCTAATTAAATCACTATTTAGTGGTGGTAATGATTTGTGGGTACGGAATATATATGAGATAATTTATTATGCTCATATGAAATTGTGACTTTGTTGTAAAATACAAAAGTTGCCTCATTGTATTCAAACAAATATGTGGCAAAATTGAATACAAATAAAATAATTTTCTTAACTAAAGAAATTATCATTTATGTTCTTGGAAAACAATAATTTATTTTCCCACGAAGGTAGAAAATGTAATGATCCCCGATATGAAATATGTTATTCTATGTGGCTTAACGAGAGAGTTATGTTCGTTACAGTTTTTATATATTACAAATTTTATATATTAATTAATTAATTAATATAGATATAGATAATAATATTGATTTTTAATAGTTGTAAATTGGTGAACAATTTGATAGAATTTTCTTAACAGTTATAAACTATTGGACCTTTTGAAAGAGCTCTATTGAGTCCAAAATAATTGAACTCTATGAGAACTTCGTTCGTTAGAGCTTTTATATGTTAATATAGATATTTTTTTTGGATGTCTCATAATTTTTATGATATTTTTTTGGTAAGTCTAATGAAGAAAATTATTTAATTTATCCTTGTTTTATCAAATATGGTTTATCATTTCAATCATTACTACTACATTATGATCAACCACTCAACTACTATGACATTGTATAAAACTATAATTTCAACATTATGATTCATTCTTCAACCACTATACTATTTAAATTATAATATTATAAAGACAATCTAGATAATTTCTTTATAATCAAATT
>JAUMHB010099120.1:0-10393 GCA_032359685.1 Pittosporum tobira
TAGATGTTTCCGCTGCGTACTATTCGCTAGAATAATAAGATGTGTAGAAAGAGCTGTATAATAATTTGTATTATAACCTTGTATACTTTTAAGTCCTGTGTATTTATAAGTTATGAAATTATTTAATAATAAATTCGCAACCCAAATCGGGGTGTGGAAGGGTCCGAATTTGGGGGTGTCACATAACTTATGAGCCAAGTAACACAATCCAATTCTATATTGGATACTAATTAATATTAATACCATAAATACTTAAAACTACTATAAATACTATACTATAATATTATAATAATATAATTAATATTATATACTCTAACATCATCATCAAACTAAAAGTCTTATAGAATGACTTTTAACTTGTTACATGAAAAGAGTGAAACTAGTAAACATAAAAAAATCAGTAGCTAATGGCAATGAAACATAGTCAATGTCGATTAAACGTAGTCAAAGGCATCAAAGTGTAGCCAATGTCAATTAAATGTAGTCAAAGGCATCAAAGCGTAACCGGTAACCAATGACGATTAAATGAAATGTAGTCAACAACATCAAAACATAAACGAAAACGATTAATCGAAACGTAGTCAACGACGTCAAAACGTAACCAAAGTCGATTAACTGATACGTAATTAATAGCGTCAAAACATAGCCAAAGACAATTAGCTAAAACGTAGTCAACAACATCAAAATGTAGTCAAAGACAATTAGCTGAAACGTAATCAACTATATCAAAATGTAGTCGAAGACGATTAACTTAAACATAGTCAAAACGTAATCAACTATATCAAAATGTAGTCGAAGACGATTAACTTAAACATAGTCAACGGTATCAAAACGTAATCGATGACAATTAAACATAATCAATGCCATCATAATGTATCCAATGACAATCTAATTGAAACAAGATCGACACCATTGTCTGACCTCCACAGGCAGCAGTCTAATTAAACCAAACCCAGATACACCTTCTTAACGCTTGATATGCCAAACCGAAAGTTTGCTTTTGTTCTCGGCTACTGACGATACGGTAGGCCCAAACGACTCCTTTTCTCACTTGTTCTCTATATGATCGGCCTGATATGTGGGTTAGTACTGAAGTAGTTTTTGATATAAATCTGAAAATTAGAAATTAGGGTTTGTCTCAATATATGATGATGGTGGCGGCAACAACTAGGGTTTGAGATATGCTCTGATATCATATTAAAGTTTATATGAAAATATAAACAACAAACATAATATATAGAAAAAATTATATATTAAATAATATAAGAACAAATTTATATTAATATGACTTTAAAATTAGGGAGTACATATGAGACATTATATATACATACTTAATTTATGGACTAAACTAGAATAGTTTATGAGACAAGTAACACAATCAAATTCTATATTGGATACTAATTAATATTAATATCATAAATAATAAAATTGCTATAAATATTATAGTATTATATTAATATAATTAATATTATATACTCTAGCAGTGAAGGAGATTTACTCTTTTTTGATCTACAAAATGAGTTTATTTTTAAATTTTATGAGTAAATTCCCAAAATTGTAAAACTTATTATTAATTGTGATTCATTATAGGATTAGAAATGACAAATGATTTAATGAGTAAAATATTGAGTAATTATCAACACAAAAAAATCTAAACAAAGACATCTGTCAAGTTGTAATTCTTGCCGCCCTTCATATTATGTCATTTTTTCTGCATTTATTGGTGCACCGAACGCATAGTACTATTCTCAAATTTACAATTGTTTAAAATACTCACAATTTTATTGACTAAAATTAGATGAATTTATTTAATTTCAAAATTAAAATTGAACTTTCATTTAATTTCAAAATTTAAAATTTTAAAAATTAACTTTCAAAAATTAAGAAAATAAAAATAAAATAAAATAAAATAATCTTTTCCGTGTGAAAAGTTGAAATATTTTGAAGTCCAGAGTAGCAGTGTAGGGAAGATCCTATTGGTCTACTTGCATGTTTTTCACATTTCCATTGAAACGTGGGAAGACCTCCGCCCATGGTTTAGTATATTCCTTCATCTTTCCTTTTTCGACCGGCTCCTCTCTGGGGAAATATATTCGGTGGGACCACTTTTCAATATCTTGATACCACGATCCTATGTCATGTCATGTCTTGTCATGTATAAATTACACTTTTGAAAGCGCTGTGCACGTTACAAACAATCTCTTTAATAGTTTATTTTTTTGTTTAATAATCAATTTATATAATTTTTAGAAATTATAAAATTTAAATTTAATAAAAATCAGTACATGGTAAGTCAAATGAATATTCAAAAAATTAAATTTATAGTTTAAATTAAATTTTAATTTTTTTAAAATTAAATTTAAGTTATAAATTTAAATTTTATAATCTCTCCTACACAAACTGTAAGTTCTCAAATGAGTGAATATTTTATCTTCTTCAGCATGGTATTAGAATTCTAACCATGCAAGGTTAGTTCAAATTTTCCCGCTTGCAATACAAAGTCATTTCTCCATGGAGAAATTAAACCGTGCGTTATATTCTCTCGAAAGCAATATACTAAAAATTATTAGGCGAATTTAAATATCAGAGAGAGTGCTTAATGCCTAAACAAAAAATAATTAAATTTACGCAATGATTAATCAGAACTAGACGTCCAACCAAGTTACCTGGTAGATGAACATCTAACGTGTAAACACCGCTAAAAAATGTTACATGACTTGCTCGTGTTATTTATGTGAAAATACATCAAAGAATAAATTTTCTAAAACATTGAGCTATATCCATGCCTTGTTGCTGCAAGTCTCCCTTTCTTTGTCACGACAAGTAATGTAGTTCTTCCCTTGATCAATTAAAACTCTAAAGCAACCAATTTCATAGGCATGTTAAACACGACTTGCAAATGCCTTAATAACTAATTAAGCATGCTTTGGCGGGACCCTTTGTTTTGGAATCAACGGACCAACCATATGAATGCGAAGGATGGTTCAGTTTAGTTACAAATAAGAAGGTATTGTTCGAGTCCAAATTGCAATTTGCAACTGTAACTAATCAAGAGCCCCAAGGGGTATTAACCTACTTGCTTCAGCAATATTGCATTAGTGGGTGTTGCCTGCATCAATTGATGTACCACTCAACTTAAAGCAAAAGAAATTTGAGAAAGAAAAGTGAGAATAATTAAGTCAGTCTTTGTGCGATCGAACATCTCATAGTTCGCTTAGAATATTCACAAAAAATAAAAAATAAAATAAATAAATAAATGAGGGAAAAGCCAAAAACAGTCGGACCACTTCAGAACCACAATTTACATTGATTAGATTGGGAGACTATATGATTGTGATAGGGTCAGTTCTACACTTCTGAATGTCTAACCAATGACATTCTTGATATAACCCAAAGTTTATCATGAAGAGTAGCATCAGAGTCCAAAGGTTACTATTACCTTTGTCGCACATGTATTTTTCTTTTTAGTCTTTCTCACTATTTTGGTGGACACTTAGTACACGTTTAATAATAACATTGAAAGATTATGAAATTCAAACGCAGTAAAATATCATGTTTGGTAAATTGTGATATATTAAATTTAAGTTCAAAAAACTGAGTTTGCAGTTTAAGAAGTTGGATTTAAACTACAAACCAAAATTTAAAAAACTATAACAAACAAGCCCTTAGTACTGTAATTTTTAAGAATTTTTATTTTATTTTGGGATGTTTGTTAATCCCATAAAGGACAGCAAGACTTCATTTAAATAAGGGAAAGTAAACTTACACTTGACGTGAAAATCAAACCTATGACCTCACGGTTACAAGGCCTCAATCTTAACAAGCATAATTTGAAGGATTTATCCAATTAGAATATATTTTTTAAAATGTGGATATTATTTAGTAAGAATGAAATGAAAAAAAAAAAGGGGGGCTGATTAAGGGCATATTAATATTCAATTACTACAATACATTGGTAATTTCACTTTTCTGCTTAAAAACTTATCCTAGCAGTGCAGCCACCCAATCCGGCCTAGACATTTTGACTACCATGGTAGGCTCTGAGGTGATAATCCCAGTTCCTGCGAACGTGCTTAAACACTATCATTTCATTCTAGAAGTACTGTACACTTAATCGAGGTCAGGTTACGACAAACTAACAAGCACCACACAGTCCCCTGGTGATCCAAGGACAAACATCTACCTCCACAATGAAAATGCATACTACATATATGCATTCCATAATACATGCAACATTGTACTTTTCAGGCATATTAAAAATTTATGTTGACAACTGGATAATTACCCAACAAACCCATATAAATTGTGGATAATGAACCAAAAAGTGAATAAACATGTAACTTTTAAGTGTCAATCATATGAGAAATTTGAGGGTAACTTAGTCATTTACTATCATCACTTTCCATAAAGGGAAGTGTTGTACATAATATGAAGCATCTCAAAAAGATAAGTGTTCCATATATTGTGGGACGGAGGGAGTATAACCGACTACCTAAAAGTGAGGCCGAGTGGACCTAGTACACCAACTTGTGCACTTATAGAACTATCATATATTCTGGTTATGGTCCCAAAATGTAGTCATATACCGTGTTTCATAATGGACACCAATTACAAGTTTAGAACAACCATGTACACAAAATTTGTGAGAAATAATATTTGATTAACTACTTGATATGCAGGAGAGCATAGGCATCACAAACAAGTGTAATTGTACTATAATAAATGCTAATGGGTTAGATTGTACCTACTTTTTACGTATATCACTTTGATTTTCCCTCTTCTTTAACCCACTCGCTATCTGAAATCTCCTCCTCAGAGAGTTCAAACTCATCAATCTCTTTAAAATAAGCTCTTTGCTGCTTAATAAAATCTTGTGGGAGGCTATAATATTCTGGAGCATCTTGGTCCTGCGGCAAGCAACGTTTCTTCTGCCAAAACAACCTTGGGGTTAACTATCAACAGATGACATTACTGAATATACGTTAGAGATTTTTAAAATAGTTATTCCTTAAACAACAAAATGCAAATTAAACAAGGGTAAACAGGTAGCGTTACGGATAACAGATACAAGCTAAGCGTGTAGGAAATTGTGAGAAATAAATGAGTGAGTTCCAGTATAACATAATCCCAAGTAAACAAGTAAGCTTTCTAAACAGTAAATTTTAAAAAAAAAATTGAAAAAATTTGAAAAAAAAAAACCCCTTGGAATGTACTCGAGGAAATCATATGGGAATACACAGCCCTGTTTCTCTTCATTGTAAATTAGCCTTCAATCAGCCTTATTTAGTATGCTCACTCCAATGAGAGAGAAGAAATTACAACTCTATTAAGTCTCACATCATAGATGAAACCTAATGCACCACAGAAGTTGATTATTGCAATTTACCTAGAAAAAGGCAAACGGGAATGCAAAAGTTGTAATTTACCGTGCATAGGGCACTCAAGATAATTTAATTCCGGAAGCTTGAAGGCTTGAACACAAGATAATGCCAACAACTTGAAAGCTTTAAAAATACAATAAAGATCTGAAATTAAATAAATGTTTGGACAAATCTTTTTATTCTTCAGATGAGGATCAGTATGAAATTTAGGTCATCCAATATCTCCAGCTTCATAGGTTCATTCCTAGGTGGAACAGGAGTATAAAGAGACAGCAAAGTATTAAGTAGATAATATCAATTTTTAAGCAATTCGTAATCGTAATTAACCTAGTTTCAGAGCTTAAATACCATATTTCACCTATCAAAAAAGGATAAAGGAGGACCCTATTGAATCATGAGAGCCCACCTACCTTAGTGCATGATCCATGTATTTGCACGATCAAAAAAGAGAGGCCACATGTAAGGAGCACAACCACAGAAGTAAATAATTTTGTTTTCTTTTCGAAATCTATAACACGGAAACATGAGTAGGTTATATGAAATCTGTCTCTAAGCCTTAATTATTTATTGTTGGCAGTTATTATAGAGTAGCTGTGTCAACAAACTTATGTCTACATAGGCACAGAACAAGATAATGTTTGTATAGAATTGTATTAAGTATATAACTTTAGTGCTAAACTTATGAAAAAACATACATACATATGTTGTTCAAAATATAGATGGAATGAATTTCAAAATATTAAGTTCAGCATTGGAGCATATAATTGATTCTCCTAGGCCATCAACCACAATAATAGGCAAGTCACCTTTTATGGCTCGAAGAAACAAGTGTCTGATGGAACACATGTAGACAAAGGGAAGGACTAACGTTCTACTAAAAATGGTATGAACCGAGGGAGATACTAAAACAGTAGCACCTCTGAGCATAATTTTCAAATAGGTTGCAAGGATTCATCTCGTAACCTTGTTGCTCAAAGATAACTGCAATAATTGAGTCCACTAAACATACATCCAAAATATATATATCTTCAAGTCATTGTACCAGAAGAGGCTTCAAATTTTGAAGAACCAAAATCTCATCATCCAAACAAAGCTGTATTAAAATTAATTATTTCTTACAGGAGCCTCTCAATTTTTGATATACTTACATGTATTATTACTATTTCATGTTCTTTTTGTGTCTTGACTCAGATTTACTTAAATCGCCTTTTCTGGGTTTGTCAGAACCAGTTGCACTCCATTTACAAGTATAACATCAAAATCCATGAGCAAAACATCAAATACTCCTATACAAGGGTGTGTGTGCCAGAGAGAGAGAAAGATCTACCCATTGTTTATAGTCCTTTGCAAGGGAGGGCAACTAAGGGCATAAGAAACCCCCTTTCCCTCATCCTTTCTTGTCTCCAGGGTAGGGAGATTAACAGGTACTGCAACCACTTTTCCTTTCTCTTTTGTTTTAGCAAGAGAATGCAAACCAGGAGTAGTGTTAAGTTCCTTTCCTTTATCCTTTACTCTATGCGAAGAAAGGCCATTAATAGATACAGTAGTCACGTTCCCTTCACCCTGTGTTTTCTCCACAGGCTTGTCAGCAATCACCTTCCCTTCTCCTTTGTTTTCTCTATAGCAGAAGCAATAGACTTCCCCTTATCCTTTGTCTTCTCCACAAGATGGATATTCAAAGCCACAGAATCAGCACTGAGTATCTTCTCAGTCACTTTTGCTTTTTCTTGAAGAGAGAAGCTAAAGGATGCCACGACATCCTCCCCTTTACTCTTAGTTTTGTGAGAAGTCTGCTTTCTACTACAACCAACAACTATCTGTGATCCTTCACCATCCCCATTTCCTTCACAACATCAATAAGCAAACAGTATTTTAATACTCTGAAGCTTAAAATACACAATTGAATTATTATGCATTAAAGTAAGACATGATGAGTCAATTGAACCAGATACGGGAGTTTGCAACTTCAAATTACCACCCAAACCCCCCCCCCCCCCCCAAAAAAAAAAAAAAGGGAACCCATATTAATACGCAATATGTCCCTTTAATACAAATAATATTAGTGCAAGTCAGTGCTCCATCTAGGCCATCCTCTATCATCTTAATTTGGCTGCCCCCCCCCGCGTACACGGAATTAGTCCCTTACCCCATGGATTTTATGAAGGCCTTGAAGCTCCACGATGCTTGAAATAAAGTCGTACTTCGTAAGACTGTTTTATGGTAAATTTAATATAAAACCTAAAATGTTTACATCTGATAGCTATATGTTTTACCTAGTACATATAAGTCTATAATAAAAAGATTAAATTTAAAAATTTTTAAAAATTAAAAAAAAAAAAATAGCCAAGGCAGCCTAGCCGCGCCCTCCATAGGTCGGCTTAACAATTTTTAGAAAACATGTGCAAGTGCATGCATTATACATTATAATTCCAAAGAAATTACAATTTATTGCCCCGAGAAACAATAAAGAGAACAACGCACGCATTTAATGCAAACCCTAGGTTCACGAAATTAAATGAATCAGAAATTATATATATGTAAATAGATAACCCGTAATGGCGGATGAAGCACGATGACTGGAAGGATTTGTACTAGGGTTTGTGCCAGTGTTGTCGACAATGGAAGATCCGATGCTGGAATCCGATTTGGAGGAATTAAGACCCGGTGTGGGGGATTCGGGTTGAAGTGTGGTGGAGGGGATGAGATTATTGAGATCGGATAGAGGATGTCTCTTCTTCGCTGCTGATCTAGTAATTCTTCTACTACTACTGCTACAACTGTTACTAGCTTCAGCTTCCATTTCTTCTATCCATTTGATTTCAGACGGCTTCTCTAGTTTATTGCACAGGGAAAATTGTTGTTTTGGAGAAGCACTCCTGGCGGGAATTGAATTTGGGCGAAATTAGAACTAGGGCAAGATAAGAGTTATGAGAGTTTGATTTTGGGTCGGATCGACAATTCCTCTAGCGGGCTTTAAGCCCAAGAATTGTTGAATCAAAACCCAACTTGCCATTTGTAAAGTTTGGCAAAGTTCCCTCCTTTTTAAAATAGTTTTATTTATGGTTAAATGTATATTGTTCCTCCATACTCTTAACTTAATTTTACTTCGATGGTTGGCCTTTCAATTGATCCAATTCGATGATAAAATTTTTAGTAAATTGATAAGTATTGACTTAGTATTTGTCTATTTATTTAATATATATTGAGTGTTATGTTTAATATCATCAGTGAGTGTTATGTTGTTTGCTTAACGACCATTTGTGTTGTGTTTGTTTCATAATATCGATATATTCTTTTGCTCTTTTGCCTGTTTGATGTATATATTGGACCTTTATGTACAATAATTATTGCATGAAGAAGAATATTGTTAAAACAATTAACAATAGGATATCATGTCTTCTTTTTTTTTTAAATATGTATCTCCAAATATAATGAGTGAGTGTATGAGTTATTCGTATTGGTATGCCAATAAAATTAGCCTAATAAATTTTAAAATATTGTATCATATGTTTTGTCTTACAACCGCTATAAAAATAATACCCTTTCCATCTCAAAAAAGAAAACTGAATACATAATTTTTTGTCTTAAAATAAAAGATGAAACACGTAAATCAAGAATATTATATGGTATATATTTAAAGAAGAATAATTTTATGGAAAAAAATAATTTTTATGTTATATAAAATAATTTTCTCACTTTAAAACTAATATTTCTTGATTTGCATAAATTATATAATTTGAGTTTTTTTTTTTTTTTTTTTTTGAACAGAGGAAATAATTTTTATAACAAAAAAAAAAAAACTAATTAAGTTCACTTTGTGTGGGACAGATAAGAGAGATAAGAGACTTCATGTTCAGTCCAAAATAAGAATGTCACACGGAAAATATGGAAGTGTGTATATTGGCCTAGGAGTATAGGACAACCACCACCATACTTCCTCCATTTAATAAAAATTATAATATTTATTTTTTTAAAATATTTTATAAAAATTATAATTTTTTTTTTGTAAAAAAATTTAATAAAATAAATTATCTAAATTATTTTTATTTTATCAAATATGTTTCACTACTTCAATCATTATTCCTCTATTTAAAATTATAATATTAATATTATACTCCACCACTTCAATTGTGTCGCTTCCAAATTTTCATCTCTGAATTCTCGTGAAAATTTGGTCGTCAGATATCACCTCAGCATATTGAGTTGTTAACATTCGACAACTCGCCCTGTTATATCTTACAAAGATTCATACGAATAAATTTACACAGCGGAAGCATAAAATTTAATTAAAGTTAAAGTGTTACAATAACAACATAACAAGTATGAACAAAAGTCGCACAATCTTCAATTACAACATTTAAGCGATAACAATTCGGGAACATCCTAATAGTATTCTATCTTGTCTTTGCCCTTCGAGGATTCGCCTCGCTCGACCGGTTCTGGAAGATTTATAAAAACATAACAAAAATGAGCGACAAATGCTCAGCAAGAAATTATTCTATTTTGAATAAAATGATCATTTCAGCCAAAACAGTATAATTTTGAATCATTAAAACTTTAATATTTGAATTCACGAGTTAATATGAATTTCATCAACGCATGCATGATATACGAGTAAATGTCTTATCATGTCATTCAACAATAAGTATTTTGAACAATTAAACATAAATTGGGTAGCATTTATGTCCGACACTAAGTCATTTCAACACACAGTCATTTCATCATCCTCGACACACAGTCAAGTTCAACAACTCGTGCCCGTATACATCACAATTACATGAGTTAACCATATAGTGTTCCGGTACACCGGTCTTTAATTAGGTTCAAAGTTCGATTTCAAATTATAATGAATCATATGAAATGATAAACGCTTTTAATAATATGGCATGCTTATACATGGTAGATATGCATAATCATTTAAGAATTTAACTTGACACAACAAATAATGCACAAGTAATTAAATTGTACATTCATGGCAAATACGTATACTGGAATTTAAATCATACGTATTA
>JAUMHB010099131.1:0-29823 GCA_032359685.1 Pittosporum tobira
ATCTTATCTCATGCTTTTTGAAAAATAATCATAAAATACCAAAACTTAATTTCATACTTTTTGAAAAATAATAATAAACCCAAAATCTTATCTCAAACTTTTTGAAAAATAATCATAAAATATCAAAACTTAATTTTATACTTTTTGAAAAATAATAATAAGACCAAAACTTCATCCGAAAATTTCAATCCTTACCCGGCAATCTTTTTATACCAAGCGTATCTTATACTCTAACCCTCGTGAATTAAATCACATAGCTATTTTATTTGCAGTAATTTCCATCACTTAATCATATCAAAAATTTTATACTTACTCAAATAAATATTACTACCAACTGTCCATCATTATACTTATTCAAAATCAATCACTTATTAATTAAAGTTCATACCTTACTAGTATAACATCTTTTCTACTAATAATTTTTCAAGCACTTCATAAGCATCATATACAGTAAATTTAATAATTTATCCACTAACTCATACAATTATTTTTATCTGACAGTTATGCTAGATCATAATTACCTTCATATATTCAGCTATACCACACTTTAAAATAACATTAATATATTTCATAATTGATTCCAACACTGTTACAGATATTTAAAATTACTGACACTGATCGTAAAAAATTATTTATCAGATACATCAATATCAAGTATATATACAATTATTTATAATACTGTTGCAATCTTTATCGGAATAATAATATAGTGAAAAGTGACAAGCCAATAATTATTGACCATTTGAGTTTTAGGGCATCTCAAAAGTCGTCCGACGAATATTAGTGGGGTCCACGCGTTTTCTTTTGTATGGGGTCCACAAATACTTTGCGGCGCACGGTACGGAAACAATTATTCCTTAAATTTAACGTTAACATTCTTTTTGTCGAAAATTAATATTTACATTTAGCACCCTTTAATTTATTTTATCCCTAAAAATACCATACTGTTAAAGATAAATAAATTTCATAACATGTTAAAAATATTGGGTCCTTACACGTTACATAACCGAAAAAGTATTGGTGGACCCTACAACAAAGTATTTGTGGACTCCATAACGGAAAATATGTGAACCCCACAAGATAGATTGTTGGACAATTATTATGCAGTCATAAGACTCAATAAGTCAATAATTATTGACATGTCACTTTCTACTATATTATTACCACGATAATAATTGCAACAATAATATGAATAATAAATATACTTTTTGGTAAATTATTTGCCATGATCAGTACCAATAGTATTAAATATTTTTTCAATATTATAGATAATAATTAACTAAATAATTGTAGTACCAATAATATTTAGTGTATATCACTAGATATATGAACGTAAATAAGTTACAATATATATGTCAAACAAGAAATGATTTAAATAGTCGGTAGAAGAATTATTAGTTTTACTTTATTGGATATCTACCAATTGTTAGATGCATTACTGGAAGGAAAGTTTGGAATATGTTATATTAGTATGACTTGTATTATGAGTAGCTAATTTTCTGATATGTAGTTGGAAGTAATACTTATCTGAATAAGTATGAAAATTTTAATAAAGGTTAAATAGTGAAAATTGTTACAAATGGAATTCATATAAAAAATAGTTATGTAGTATGATTCACGTGCATTGGAGTGTAAGATATGTTTGGTGTAGAAAGCTTCCCAGGGAAGAATTAAAATTTTTGGGAGAAGTTTTGAAATTTGCAAAAATCATGAAATGAAGTTTTGGTATTTTATTATTATTTTTCAAAAAGCATGAATGAAGTTTTGATGTTTTATTATTATTTTACATAAATAATGAGATGAAATTTTGGTTTTATTGTTATTATTCAAAAAAATGAAATAAATTTTTGGTGTTTTTTTTTCTTGCTTCAACATTTTGCCACCAAGATGAACAATTTTACTCTTGCAGTCTAACTCTGTTATTCAACTTTTTTATTCCTCTTAATCACTCATTGATGCCCACTACTCCATCATTTTCTACTTACTTCTTATCTTTCTGACTACTCCTACAATTTATAGCTTATATTATAGTTTTAATTTTATTATGATTTTATTAAACTCCATTTAAAATTTATATTTTATTCATGTAATTACAGGTAGATGCTCTACAATTTAACATTGAATTGTTTCATGTAGCATTATTTTATTTCTATTTTTTGGTTTAATATTTTGCCAATTCTAAATAATTTAAACCCAACTCGTACTATTTTAGTAAACTTTAATAAAGTCATATTTGTCTTTTCACACTAAACTTAAAAATTGTGCATTCATGATAATAATTAACTTAATAAATTATAATGCCCTTTCATTTGCCAATTAAAATTACACTAAATGATGTTTACAATTTATCACCTCTATAAATTTTCTCATGAACGGTTTCAACCTCTATAAATTTTCTTATGAACTTTAACAATTGTATATAATGAATTTGGATGGTATTTCTTACTTATTTTCACATTTTAATCGTTTAAAGCAATTATAGATAGAGAAATAGGTTTTATTTATGAAAAAATTATTTTGTATCTATTGGTATTGAATAAAGAAAATTGCATATTTTTTGAATTAAAACTTTGCTTTTCGATTTGATATTTACAATAATTTTAACAAATAAATTTCAAATGATATGAAAACAAATTTGAACTAACATTTATGAAAAATAAGGAAAAAATAATTTTAAACAGTATATACATAAATTATTTTGTATCTATTGGTATTGCATGAAGAAAATTGAATCGACGCATATCTTTTGAATTAAAACTCTATTTTAAAATTTGATGTTTACAAATTTCAAAGGATATAAAAAATTCATATAAACATTTTATAAGAAAAAATAATTTTAAACAATGGATACATATTAATAGAAAAAGTCATTTTTAAAATGCATTTCTAAAAGTGAATATTGCACCAAACTCGAGCAACGCTGGACACTTAGAAACACACTGTTAGAGTATTAGTTGCCTTTATTAAGCAAGGATTAAAATACTCTCTACCTTGGTTCCATGAAAAAAAATATATTTTGTTTCAACTTTTAGTTATAATTTTTTATTTCAAAACTAATATGAATTTGTTTGATTTTACTCGGAACACTCTTTAATGTTGTAAACTATTTATAAATATTAACAATAATGAAAATTGTTGTAGGTACAACATAAATATATGCATAAATCAAGAGAATGGAATATGTGACAAGTGGTAGTTTGACTTTAAAGCATTATAAGAATAGTAATTTTAAATATTTTCTTAATAATTAAATCATATAGACGATGTAAATATGAAAAGATGAGAGTTATCAATTTTCAGTTAATTTTATAAAGTAAAACTCTTTATTTTATGTATAGAAATTTTATTATATTGACGTTGAAATTTTAGTGGCATAAATCTATTGATTTTTTGATTATAAATTAGAGAATTTCACATTATTAAATTTTCTAAAAATTTATAAAATCTTTTATTTTTTCATATTTTTGGAGGTGGATTATCAAAAAAGTATTATGAGAAACCGTTGTTAGAGAGTCATCTATAAATCAATTTTAACTAAAACCTGACATATATTTATTTTTCCATAAATCAATCACTGTAAATTCTTTAATTGCATAAACTGACGTCAAAGTCGTCTGTTGGGGTGGTCTCAAGTCAAATGAACCCAAAATACAAAAAACTCTTATATTGTATTTAGTTCTCATTCCTTAAATAAAAAGAATCGAATGAAATTTTATATTAAAATTGAAGGGGTTGTTGGAATGAAATGTGTTGTTATTCCTAAAATTTTGGTTAAAAATAAAGAGGATAAATGAATAAAAAATAAATGTTTATGCCTTTTGAAAAAAATTGAGTTTCATCAATTACATTTATTCTCTCATTTTTAACTTAAATTATGTGATTAACTAACTATTTTATTATAACAACAACTTATTTTTAATATAAAATTTTATTCTATTTATTTTCTGAAATAAATAAGAACCAAACGCAAAATTGATGTCTCAAATAGGACCATGATGGGCTATTGCTAAATCTGGATCTGACTGCCGGGCCTGCGAAGATATCTGGATACAAGCCCTCACCTTCATTTAGCAAATTACAAAGCCCAAGAGTCATTCTACGTGACCTTGTTGTCACATTTTCCCATTCTCAGAAATGGGAACATGCCTCAAGCATAAAAAAGGTTCTATTTCTTGTGGGCTCAAATTAAAGCTATGAAACAAGTAACCGATAGAAAGTAAAAATCGAATTGACGCAATTGGCAGAATTAGAAGCCTTTGCATAATTTGTCTATAATCTTGATAAAGCTACTCATCATCAATTGGCAAGAGGTCAATGATTATGTGAATTGCTCAAATAATCCCAATCAACCCCTCTTACGGTGGAAGAATAGATAATGACTATTTATACTAAAACCAATGGTTATCTTGATTCATTAGAAATACAACAAGTAAGAAAATTTATTGTTGAGTTACGTACTTATCTAAAAACTGATAAACCGTAGTTTCAAGAAATCATATATTCTACCAAGACATTCATCGAGCAAGCATAAACCCTTTTGAAAGAAACTATTCAAAAACAGATGGAACGTTTTATACTTCAAGAACAAGCCTAAATAAATTGATAAAAAATTTTAATCAAAAGAATAATCAAGCATCTCGCATTCAAATATTTCAAAAAGTTTTTCTTGCTATCGAAATCTAAAAAAAAATATGGAAAAAAATTACGTCCAATCGGGTTTGAACCTATAGAAGACCTCTGTTCTATCCATTAGACAATGGACACTTTTTATTGAGATTTTTTTTATCCTACTTAACCTGGCATTTTGGTTTGAGGGGAAAAAAGGGGATCAATTTGATAAGTAGAAAAATAGTAAGGTAAGAAAGTTAAGAAGCATTGAAGCAATTCAGACGTTAGTCAAAGTAAACGGGGTTGATTGGGTGTTAAATAAGTTAAGACTTTAGCGAATAAGTTTGAGTTCAGTTTAATTCGAGCTCAATAGTTCATTAAAATAAATAAATTTTTATTTGAGCTCGCCCTCTTTTAGATTCAAGTTCATTTAAAACTCATTTATGTTAAAGGATATAAATGAATTAAACTTTCATTAATAAACTTAAGCTTGACTAATTTAAATCCTGAGCTTGAATTTAATAAAAATTCGTTTAGTTAACGACACAAATTCGAACTTAAAAAAAAAATTAATTTAACTCGACAAACTCAAATTCAACAAATTCAAGCTTAGATGGTTATGTGAAAATTAAAAATTTTAGAATTTAAGTTGAGTTGACTATTGATCAAATTTGGTTTAATTTATGCTATATGTGTGAGAAAAAAGAAGAGAGAATAAAGCAAGTTGTGATTACTTTTTCATCAGTAGTCTTGTATTAAATGCATAAAAATCTTAGTAATGTTCTAAAAATTATTGTTTATCTATAATTAATTTAAAATTAAATTTTAGACGGTTTTTTAAAATATAAATTAATTGAATGTTTAAAATTGATTAATTTTTACTTATACTTATTTAATATTCGATTAAAATTATTTAGGCAAGATTCTTTCTTTCAAACGTCTATTAATTTTTAAAATCTTTTATAGACCTTAATACCCACATTTATTATTTATTAATATTTTCAATTGAGTTTGAATAGACGTATAGAACTTTTAAAACGAGCATGAATCAAGTCACAACAATTTAGTTCCAGCTTGGAGAAAAATGTAAAGAAATTCATCGATAAGGAACCAAGCCGTCATACGATACCAAACCATAACAACGCAACGCCAGCACCAACATCTGAAGGGGCATTTTCGGTAGTTCAGAAATATCATTTGAAAATACAGCAAAGCGAAAGGCACATAAATCTGCGGTTTCTCTTGGGTCTCTCTCTTCTCAACATTTCCATTTCTGTTCAAAATTTGTTCCCTGAGGAGGTCTCAAATTTTCTCTCTCTTCTCAGCCCTCTTTCCTCCTCTTGGAACTTTATCATCTCTCTAACGCATCAATGGCGTCAGAGAATTTCACCGACAAGAACACCATTTTCAGAAAACTAAAAGCAAAATCTGACAACAAGGTCACTTTCTCTGATCTGAATTCAGATCTGCAATATGTTACAGAGATCTTATAATTTTGAGCTAACTGAATTCGAATTTGAAATTTTGGTGTAGATGTGCTTTGATTGCAACGCCAAGAATCCAACTTGGGCTTCCGTTACATATGGGATCTTTCTGTGTATGGATTGCTCGGCCGTTCATCGCAGTCTCGGTGTCCACATCAGCTTTGTTAGGTCATTTTCAAATTACTTGTCACATTTTCTATATTGATTTTTATGTTTTTGTCTATCTAGATGCCTGTGCCATTTCATTTGAATTTTGCTAGTTGCCACAATTTTACTTTTTTCGTAAGTCCCTTTTCTCTTTGTTTTGTATAATTGGACTTTAACTGTACCAAAAAAAAAAACAAGAGTATAATTGTGCTTAAGTTAGGGTTTAGTTATGTAAGAAAGCTGCAAACCTTATAGGATTTATAGTGACTATGAGAGACATTGTTTAATGCAGAGTGTAATTGCCTACATTGATTGGTCATAACACTGGGAGAAAGATGTAGCTGAAAGAATAAAAAATATATCTTTGTTTTTGCGGCTCACAGAACCATAAACATGGAGCATGCCTTCGCGCCTGCTTTATTTATATTTGGGCTTCTTTTTGAAGTATTATAGCCATGGACCCCAAGGGCCTGTAAGGCTGTTGATTTAACCTGGCTAAGCCACCAATGTGATTTTGAAACAGGCATAGTCCCAAAAAATTCTTTTACTTTAAATAGACACCACATATTTTTGTTGAAATATGCACCCAAGTCATTATTTTCGGGACAACGAAAAGGGTACTTAGCCTAACTCTCCTTGGGACGGAGGGAGTATAAAAATACTATAACAAATGTATAATTGAAGCGTAAGAACACCCACGAATTTTGGGTTTAATTAGCACTTATGAGGTGCCTCATACTCACCAAATTATGATGAATTTAAAGCGTAGGAACTCCCACAAATCTTGGCTCTAATTAGCACTTATAAGGTGCTTCATACTTACAGTACACTAAGAGATGAGGGTTTTTATAGGATCCCCTATCTTAAGACCCAACTAGATAATTAATGAGAGTTTATGTCCCATTAGAATTTGTAGAATCCTTTTTGGATTGTATGTCTTTGTAGTTGTCTATAGTTGATATGTACTGATGCTTGTCTTAGGAGAGGATTGGATTTGTTTTTGAAACTATAGAATTTCATTTGTTTGCTAAACAAGGTTATTAGATGCTTTTCCTAGTAGGCATGAACTGATATACACTTGTTAAGAAGGGCTCACAACTGTTGCGCACAAGTTCCTTTTTTAGAGGTAAGTTTGGCCCCAAGTATTGGGATTGGAACCAGTGACCTTGAAGCAAATCTCAAGGCATTTGCCATTTCACCCATCCCTTGGGGTTAAATATTTAGAAGATAGCGTCTTTTGTATTGCCTTTAGATCCATCAGAAAGAAGATACAATTTTCACTTGGTAATACATATATCCATAGTATTCCAAAGTTGGTTAATTGGTTGTTTTTCTAGTTGTTGCTGTTGCTTTCGGCATCTTGTTCACTTCTTGCTTCTATTAGATATTTTTCATGAAGATACTGGTTCTTCTTTCCTAAAACCCTGGTTTACTTGTAGGTCAACCAATTTAGATTCATGGACTCCGGAGCAATTAAAGATGATGAGCTTTGGCGGGAATAACCGTGCTCAAGCTTTCTTCAAGCAGCATGGCTGGACTGATGGAGGCAAGGTTGAGGCCAAGTATACCTCAAGGGCTGCTGAACTATATAAGCAACTACTTTCAAAAGAAGTTGCTAAAAGTACAAAGGAAGAGGCAGGCTTGCCATCTTCATCCGTTGCTTCTCATTCAGTTCAAGCTACTAATGGGCTTCCTGATATCAAGGCCCAAGAAGACCCAAAAGAAAGTTCTTCAGCAAAGCAAGAAACTCCAGATGTCCCTGCTTCGCCTAGAGCAAGAGCTCCTCACTCGGTTCTTACTAGTTCTGTCAAGAAGCCTCTTGGTGCAAAGAAAACTGGGAAGACTGGTGGTCTTGGTGCTCGCAAGCTTAGCAGTAAGGTAGACAAATTGTAACTCCCTGTTTTTTTTGTTTGTTTTGTTTTGTTTTGTATTATTTTGTTTTGTTTTTTTCCAATTTTTTTAACTTGAATGACAGATTTACGGTTGATAATTAGTTGGCTTCCTTGTTAATCTAACTGATCTTTCTAATGCAGCCAAGTGAAAGTCTTTATGACCAGAAGCCGGAAGAAGCACCACCTGTACAAGTTTTTGCCACCTCAGCAAATAGCACGTCAACAATTGGGTGCTCTCTTACGTCTCGGTTTGAATACGTAGATACTGTCCAAGCTCTTGAGATGGGTACTGGGGGCAGCCGTGTAATTGGCCATGTATCCCCACCAAAGTCGTCAAGTTTCTTTTCGGATTATGGGCTGGACAGTGGTTTCCATAAAAAGACTAGCTCATCCTCAAAAGTGCAAGTAAGCTTTATAACTCGGTATTTTACTTGTGTGCAAAGAGAAAAATTAGATTATTATTATTATTATTACCATTATTATATTTTTCCAGGTTCAGGAAACTGATGAAGCAAGGAAGAAGTTCTCTAATGCAAAATCAATTTCATCATCCCAATATTTTGGGGATCAGAACAAAGCGGCTGACAGTCAAGTTTCCCTGCAGAAGTTTTCTGTAAGTTCTCTGTGTTTTACTTTCAGAACTCTCTTGAAAAGCCGATTATATCCCTGTTTTAGTGTATGGAGTGGGTTTCAGAACTGGTTTTTAGCATTTGTTACATATTAGTTGTTGTGACACGATGTATATGACCTTTATTTTCTTGTGTTTTAGGGTTCTGCGGCTATCTCTAGCGCTGATCTTTTTGGTCAGGATGCTGACTCGGATCTTGATCTCACTGCGAGTGAACTTATTAACCGGCTGTCTTTCCAGGTATGTTGTTCACGATTGTGGTTTTCAGTTCTTGAAATACTAGTGGATTTTTTTTTTTAACTGCTTAATGGAGGTGTAGAAATTTTTGAAAGAATAAAAAAAAAATTGTGGGCTTCTTAATGACTACTGTATAATCGACTTTGATCATTTTTCATGTTTTAGGCACAGCAGGATATCTCTTCCCTGAAGAATATTGCTGGAGAAACTGGGAAGAAGCTCAGTTCATTTGCATCATCATTTATGACCGATATTCAGGATAGAATCCTTTGAGAGAAAAATATATTTTGCATTTAAAAATATTTTGAAAGTTTGTGAAAGATGCCAAGGCAATGCTAAATGTCATGGATGTACAAAAGAGTTTGTCCTGACATTCTTTTAGAATACAAAAATAAGATTAAGGCTGTGCGGCCCTTTTTATAAGCAGGAATTGGTTTTATACTGTAGCAGATCAATTTGTATAAGCAGTGTTGATGTATGTATTTCTTTTTGGTTGACAAGAAAATGAGTGTATTTCCTTTTCATTTCATTTGGTATTCGTAAATTAGAGATTCTAGTGATATATGTGTGGTTCAAAGATATTGAGGGAAGATTTATTGTGTTAACAGGAAATTATAAGCTTTTGGTGGTTAAAAATAAAAAAAATAAAAAAAAAATAATAATAATTATTAAATGTTAGTGAGGATCACATTCAATTTTAACAAATAAACTTTCTTTTAATAACGGACAGAGAACAGTGAAGGAGAAAAACGAAGACATTTAATCTAAAATATGGAATAGAATGATTGGTTTTACAACAAAGAGGATTATAATCAATAATAATTATTCAGGTAATTGTATCTAATAATTATTATGATTATCCAATCACGAGTTTCTTAATATAGTACTGTAGTATTTATCAAGACTCAACGAAGGAAATAGACTAAATTTGAGTACATCGTCACTCGTCACTATCATTTAAAACCAGCAGTGCGAAAATTTACAGTAACCCCATTCGTTTTTTCCTCTGTCTGTCTCCGTCGTCATCCGTTTGTGGGGCGAAACCCGAAATGGCGGCTCCATTTTCCCTCTACTTTCAAAATTCTCAAACCCTCTAAAACCCCCAACCCAACTTTTCGTTTCATCATTTCCCCCAAATTCAAAACCCTAGAAATTCGAATTCCGTTTCAGCATGACAAGAAAATCCCAATCCATTATCGACTTTCCAAATTCAGTTATCACCAAAACCAGACACTGCATCAAAACCCTAACTTTTCAACTACCCACTATTTATTCTCCCTAAATCTCTCCGCCTTCCTAACAATCATGTCAATGGCAGATTCCGTGGATTCTGGCCAAACCCCTGGTGGGTCTTTACCCAATTCACCTCCTCCTCCTCCTCCTCCTCCTACAAAAACCCTAGATGAAGATCTCCATAATTTAACTTCCCCCGATGATGACGGGGACGTCTCCAAGTGGATTCGTAGTGAATCACTTGGAAATGAAGTAGAAGAAGAAAAAAAGATTTCAATTCCTTCGCCAATTAATACGTATTTCTCTGATACTTACTATTCTGATACTTATTACTCTTGGAGTTCGGGCTGGACCGCATCCGGATATACGAAGCCCTCAACTTCCCATTTGGTGGATACATGGGACAAGTGGCCCGATTCGAGTTCTTCGGATTGGTTGGACAAAAAGCCATCTATGGTGGTATGTTTTTGTATATAGTAGAATGTGTATTGTTATCGGTTTATGGTTTTTGTGATGTTTTGTAAACTGGGTTTGATTTTTTTATAGTGTTCAATTTTGGGATATTTGCAGGATTCAGGACTTGGAATTTTGTACAGTTCGAGTTCTCCATATTGGTTGGATGAAAAGCCACCAATTGTGGTAAGCTTTGTATATAGTAGAATGTGAATTGTTACAGGTGTTTGATTTTTCTCGGTGATGTTCTGTAAAAATGTATTTTGTCTTTTTATAGTGTGCTCAATTTGGGATACGCGCAGGGTGCAGGGCTTGGAAATTTGTGTGGTTCGAGTTCTTCATATTGGTTGGATGATGAAAAGCCATCTAAAGTGGTAGGTGTTTATCCTAGAATGTGAATTGTTATAGGTGTTTGATTTTTAATGAAAAAGGATTTGGTTTTTTATGTTGTTGAGTTCAATTTGGGATATTTGCAGGGGGCAGGGCTTGGAAATTTAGGCAACACTTGCTTTCTTAATGCAGTTATGCAATGCTTTACGCACACGGTTGTGCTTGTTCAGGGTCTTCGTTCCTATAATCATGCCATACCTTGTGATTGTAAAATCCTTTACTCTGCTTTTGAATTATGTTTTGTGATTTTTTAGTGATATAATGGTTATTTGTAATTTGTGTTCTAGAAAGGGTGAGGATTTGATTTGAAACTATTTGTTCTACAGGTAATAGTAGTGGGTTCTGTGTGCTTTGTGCTTTTCGGGACCACATTGTAGTTTCATTAACTTCGACTGGTGGGATCGTCTACCCACGGAAATTTGTTGAAAATTTGAGCTGTATCCTTTCTCATTTCTCTTTATGGTTTTGTGAAAATTGATACATTGTTTCATAGTTGTCAGTACTCAGTATATTATGATTTGCGAAACTTGAGATACAATAGGTTACGATACATGAGCAGTTCAATACAGTATCACTAGCGAATCTTAAAGTGTGCAGTATCTTACGATATAGATTATGTATCTTATGATGCATTACAATTTACAATTCGATCTTGATTCATTTCTCTATTATAAAAAAGTCTAACAGGAGTTAGAGCACATGACATCTCCTTTTTTACAAGCAGAAGTCGTGTTCATTTTTTTTTCGTATCCTTTTTTCTAACATGGAGACATAAATTCATAGCTTTTGAATTTACTTTTGCTCTCCACTTTGCAATTCGGGCTTAATTTCATTATGAATTTATACTGTGTAGTTAAAATACTTAAAGAAAACTGACTATAGATTGAGCCCTTGTATTTTGGAGTTTAACAATTATAGTTTAAAGATGTAAAGCATGTTTATAAGCTTATTTGACTGCTTTATCATGAAATTAAGCTACTATGCTTTATTGTCCAATAATATTAGTTCTTTAGATGTCTAGTTATGAATTTTTTTTTTTTTTTGCATCTCTTTCATATCTAATAATAAGATTCATGATAAGATACGTGATTCACAGTTTGACATTAGGATACGAACTTTGCTCCATTTATATAAGCATGCATAGTGAAAGACGCATAAGGTTATACGTGTAGTAATTTTATTTTTTATTTTTATTTTTGTTATAATTGATGGCCAAACAGCTATATGGTTTAAATAATTTCTTTATCATTCTGACCTGTTAGCAACTAATTATAGATGCTGTGATTCTTGACCTCCAATACTACCAGATCTGTCATCTAGTTTTCAGAGATATCAACAGGAAGATGCTCATGAATTCCTGCAATTCTTTCTGGATAGACTTGAAAGCTGTTGTAGCGATTCAAAGATAGATGATGTGACTTTGGATGCGCGGGAGGATGATAACTTTGTTAAGCAGACTTTTGGTGGCCGTCTTGTTAGCAAAGTAAGATAGTCAAAAACTAATTGTTGATGCTTACCTTTTAATTTTATATATATTTATGAACTTGGAAAATAATTTTCATTACTTGGGATGGAAAATTTCAGCTAAAATGTGGCAACTGTGCCCACTTTTCCAACACTTATGAGCCATCCATAGATTTGAGTCTGGAGATTGATGACGTGAATACCCTTCAAACTGCTCTTGAATCTTTCACAAAGTTGGAAAAACTTGAAGATCCAGAGGCAAAGTTTACATGTGAAAACTGCAAGGAACAAGTTTCAGTTGAGAAGCAGCTTCTATTGGATCGGGCCCCTAAAGTTGCCGCTTTCCACTTGAAGAGATTCAAGAATAATGGGTCTTATGTTCAGAAGATTGATAAGTGTGTGGAGTTCCCACTGGAGTTGGACTTGACGACCTACACTACAACCAGTCAAGACAGTACTGTAAGTACATTTTCTCATTCCAAGCACTTCAAATTTGATTACAGTTTATATATTTTACCTCCATATTTTTTTAATGGAATTAGTGAGATCTATTTGTAAATGGGATATACTGATGTTTGAACTCTCTCCTTAGGTTGAATTGAAATATGATCTGTATGCAGTTGTGGTGCATATTGGATTCTCTTCTACTTCTGGGCATTACTATTGTTTCATTCGTTCTGCCTCAGATACCTGGTACAAGTTTGACGACTCAAGGGTAATATTATCAGATTTCTTCAGTGTGAGTTGACTTTTTTTTGCTTAAACTGTTTTAGTGATTATGAAATATAAAGATCGAAATTTTATTGGTGTTTTATAGGTGGTTAGGGTTCGAGAAGATTATGTTCTTTCACAGGAGGCCTACATACTTTTTTATACAAAGCAGGGGACCCCATGGTTTTCAAGTTACTTGGAAACTCTAAAACCATTCTTGGATCTACATATTTCCAATACTTCACCCAAATCAGTGTTGGATGATGCGGACATCTGCACATCGTCTTCCAGTCTTGCTACTGCTAGTCAAAACCATGATGTCGGTGAAACCAGTAGTGCCGCAGATGAATTTTTTGTCGGGTCTACTAATGGATCAAGAAATGGCCTGGTTGATGACTGGGCTGATAGTATTAAAGAGGAAGATGACTGGGTTCATAGGATTAAAGATGAAGATGACCGAGTTCATAGGATTAAAGAGGAAGATGATGGGGTTGATAGGATTAAAGAGGAAGCTGATGGGGTTGATAGGATTAAAGAGGAAGCTGATGGGGTTGATAGGATTAAAGAGGAAGCTGATGCACAAAGAATGAGTACTACATTGCCACCTTGCAAAAATACTACTGATGGAACATGTAATGTTGATGAAGTTTTTGAGCCGTCTGTTCTTCAAGAGACGAGCTTGAATCAGGTTGAGGGTAAAACGAACACCAATAATACTCCTCAAACACCACCAAGATATCCTAACCCTGATATAAATAAGGACCAGTCTCCAGGTACCTATTGTTTTCTACAGTATATTTTGTATAGAGGTGTACCCGTGTCATTATTTCCTTATACTCCCTCTGTTCCACTAAATGAGTGTCTTTTCAAAATCCTAAAATCAATTCTTAAAATCCTAAATTGTGAATCCTAAATTAACATGAATTCATCTAATTTTACTCGATACAATCGTGAATGTTTTAACCTTAGATAGGTGATACTTGTTAACAAATTTCTTTTTATCACATATTTTTTAAGTTTTAAGGTATCACAAATCGACTCTTTAAGATTAGAAAAGGGACTCATTTTGTGGAACGGTTGGAGTATTTTGTATGATGAGCTAACATTATAAATCCTGATTTAATTGTCAAAAGTTGGGTTCTCCAGCAAGAGAGACTGGGAAGGCTCAGAAACAAAGGAGGCTCGCAGATTGTTGAAATCATTGCCCGGCCCAGGGAGCAAACAGTTTTTGGCTGCCTTGAAGGGTGGGCCTCACAGTGAAGATACTCTGAACCACAAGAGGAGAAGAAGTATGGAAGTGTCTCCACATAAGGATGATGGCCCTTCAAGGCCTCGACAGAAGGCTGGCCTCAGGTTGCTGGCGCGCTCTTTGGCTGCTGGATTCTTCCGCTGATACTTTATATATATATATATATATATATATATATATATATATATGCAGAAATTCTTCTCATATTGGCTTATGCAGATGATACTAAATAGGAGTCGCAAACTTCTTCAGACCAGTATACTAATAGAAGACCTCTTTTGAGCTCAAAGAATCTATAACCTATTCTGTTCCTCCACTGTGGGGTATATATATTCTGGCTGAGTTTTCTTTATACTCTTTTGGGATATAAAGTCCAGTATAAATTCTTTTTTGGGCTGTTATAGTTTATGTTTGTGATGGGATTGTGTTGTGGACTTTCGATACCATGAACCAGATTGGAAATTCCTCCTATTTGCAGGATACATGGCTTGTAATGTTGACATGATGGAGAAAATATAGCATTTTGCAGTTATTATTACTTATTAGGCAAATTCTTGTGAAGCACGAACTGTTATTTTATATTATTTATTTAAAATTATTTTGCTGAACAACATTAATATTGATTTGCTTTTTTTTAAAAATAATTTTAAAATAGAAAAACTAATAAATATTATACATATTTCTTAAAAAATACATGATTAACATTAGTACTTTAAATTGTCACTGTAAGAATGTCCTATTACCAGAGTAATTTTTATTGTTAATAAAATTAAAATTTCCTACATTGAACAAAATTTTGTTGTAAATGAGAAATGACAATATTTTATAGAAAGGCTTGAGTATAACAATTAAATCATAACTTAGGCAATGGACTTTGAGATTTAGATTATCTTTGACACAAAAAAATAATTTGTTGGAGCAAGCATAGCCAGGTTACAAATGCATTCCATGTTTACTTATTTAGTCAGGACATTTCAAAATCAATAATGAAAATCAACTCATAAAAATACTAGAATAAATCAATAATTTTGAGATAGTCAAATTAATGACCCACTTTTAAAATAGACCAAAATCAAAATACCTTGTGCGATTTATCCTACAACCATTTCTCTTCACTTTTTTCTTTTGACACTAGTGTTGACGGTTTAACTCATACTATCAGAAGATAAGTATAAGTTCAACATAAGCATGAACATAAGATGATCTAACTAATTGAGGGCTAACATAGGATGAAAATACTGTTTCATCCAACTCAACATCCACCGTCCAAATTTTAATTAAATGGTTGAGAATAATGCACATCTGTTACTAGTAGCAATAGGCATTGTTTTTACACGGAGAACGTCCGCTACTAATTGTAGCGGACATAATGTTAGTTACTATTAGTAGCGAACGTCTCTTGTAAAAAAAAAAATATGTCTGCTATTAGTAGTAGTGAATATGATCAATACCGACCGTTGAAATTTACACTTAGATGGTGAATATTTGGTTGAATAAAATAGTCATTATATCCCACTTTGTCCATGATGTTGCTTGTATATATATTAGGCAAATCGTGTGAATTTATTTAATGGTCAGTTTTCTTTCGTGCGATTGGTGTGGATTTATTGAGTTGCTGGTAGTTTATACTTCTTCCGTCCCATTTTATTTGTCTTAATATTTTTTTAAATTGTTCTAATTTAATTGTTATTTTTTTAACGTACTACTTTTTATCACATTTTTTCAACAATATCCATATATAATTAACTAACTCTTTTACTAAAACAATAATAAAATCAAAGTATAAAATTCATTTACTCTCATCAAGCTCTCTCTTTCCTCTAGGTATAACAAATTTTTCTTATTGGTTGGAATAATGAAGGTATATTGTATAAATATTTTTTCACTTAATGGATGAACATTTTTCAATCAGGACAACTAAATTAGGATGTAAAGAGTACTTAATACTACCTTTTCTTTAGGATCTTTACATTATTTGTTCTTTAGACGAAGTTTGATCTGTTTAAGAAACTGATATTTCCCCCATCAAGTATTATATTTGAAACTTAAAATGATAAATTTTTACCACGTAGAAAGTGAGAATTATTGGTAGAAATATCAGTTTCTTTAATGTTAAAATGGAACTACGGATAAGGCAGAAGGCCTTTCTATTATCTGGATCATCACTTTTCTAAAGAAATTTGTTTGGCTTCTAGGTAAATTTCATAGAAAGAACCCTAAACTAAATGACATACAGATCCATTTGGTAACAACAATGTCCTACTTGCGTAATAATATCACATATTTATTCATAGCGTAATAATATCACATATTTATTAATTATAATGTAATTTTATTTTTTTTTGCTAAATTAATGTGTTCATATTTTCATACTGAACTGTAGGTGACTCCACAAGTAAGAAATGTAATGGATACCCTCTAAAGTCACCTGCTCTGGAGCGAATCATAAGCCTTAATCCCACCATGGTTGTAATCGACATATATAGTAAGGTGCATGCCCTCAATATAATATAATTAATCAATTTATATTTTCTAATTATTAGTAATAAAACTACTTAAATTCTCTACAACTTTATATTTTGGGTTGTGCAATATTATTATATACATGCATCACGGAAAGAAGAATACTGAATTTTACACGGAGAAAGTTGGGTGTGACATAGTTACTTTAAATGATAACGGAGAGTTGGACACGATTAAAGTTTGATCGGGTATCGACGGTGATAATCACAGGAGTACAGGATTACGGGAGATTCATATGCACCTGCACCTACACAAAATTTGTCGATTTTGGATAATTGGATGAAATTTCTCAAGCTAAAAGCCCTCGAAAAACTAGTCAATGAGAGGAAGATATATTTCGGAGGGTAGAATTATTCCTCAATTTCTCTCGAGAGTAATGCAAATGTGTACAAATTAACGTGTCAAACTGTAATTAGTGAATGCACGACTATACATGAGATGAACATGTCACTACAACCAATTACAATCTGACACGTCAATTTGTGTTTATTTTATTAATATATCTGTTAATGCACATAACATTGTTGTTCTGTCAATGATAAAATGAATGGGGGCGCAATATTATAAGATATCACGGCATCATTCTAAAATTAATTTAAGAAAGCACTTCAATTGAATAATAATAGTACTTATTATTATGATGTATGATCATAAAAATGTATTTCTCACGTGAATAATAAATGAGTATGTACAGTAATCGATTTTGGTACAATTATGAATGAATATATGTTTTGCTTTCTTTTTTCTTCTTATACTTCAACCTTTTTTTTATCTGAAAATACAAGGTAATTAATGTATGCATGATGGTTTAGCTAGACTACTCTTGGAGTTATGCTAACGTGCTCCTCCACCATCTCATTTATGAATTCAAATCACTTATTTTATTGTTTGTCTTAACTTTATTTAACAATTATTATTATAATAATTATAAATAATTAAAATATAACTATTAGATTGAGTTGAAACAAAAGATGAAACAAAAAATAGAACACATGATTTGAATTTCACATATAACCTGCTTCAATGGTGAGGGGATCGAGCTCTAACTGAGGAGCATCAAGTTACACCCATTAAGACAACCAAAATACCACTAAGAACTTCGAGTGCGTCTACATGTACCTAGGAATAAACTCTGATTAGATATCCCACGTTTGACGCTATAGGCTTGTTTGGAGATGCCAAGAGATGTGGAAGAACATGCAAAATGGAATTGTTGAGAGTTCTCCCTACAAATAATTTTTCTTCAGCGGATGGGTATGTATCTGTTAAGCGGTACAATAACTACATATCATAATTTAAAATTTTATAATATTAAAATAAAACAATTCAGAACAATTAATTTTTTGTAAGGGGGCAATCACCTTCAATAAAAACACTCCATTTAAATGAAAAAAATAAATAAATTTATACTTGACGTAAAAATCATGTTAAGACTTTATATATAATCACGTGGCCTCACTATTAACCACTAAACTGAAAACTCGTTGACCCACTACATATATACTTTGGTTTCGATCTCATTGCACACAACTAGTAAACTACGTATTAATGTCAGTGGAGTTTTGCTGTCGCCCACATTTGATTATCATAGCCACATATGCATCTTTGGTTTAGAGACCTGTCTTTTCTAATCTTATCTCATCTTGTCTTTATCCCTTTAAACCATTTTGATGATTCAATCAAATTGAAATTACAAGATTAACTAGTTAGCAGTTAATTTTAGGTATAAAAGTTTTTTTGCCATCATGTTTTTTTTTTTCACTTTTTGGACATTAAGTCTCAACAAAAAAGTTTGAGACATTGAACCCCATGTTACATAGATTTCTATAAATCGAACTTTCAGGCACCTAATCCAACAAATTTAACCGGAATATTACATACACCAGTCACATACATGGTGATAGAGACCGTCCCAAATGAGGATTAGGGTTTTCACCTTACTCCTAATTAGGGCAACGTGACATCCCACGTGACAGCTCATTCGATTGGTCATCCTCTATGCTCGGCTACCCGCTTCATCCAAAGAATGATCGAGCCCGGTTCTCGGCATCTAATAGATTCAAGCTTGGTCATCGGCTTCCAAAGAGTCTTGCATCCGTCTGTCAGACCATCGTCGTCAGGGACTTTCAAACTATGTGTCTTGTGCCCAGGCTTTCCAGATAGCGGGTCCAATATTTTAAGCCTTGATTTTACAACCACAAGAACAGTCAAGGCGGTCAAAAGACAAGGAATGTGGCACTTCAGTTATGTGTGAATTAATGAGAGACTTGGGAGTACATTAATCTTCCATTTGAATGGTTATTGATTATGTTATATTGATCATACATCGAGCCTCAGTTCTCCAACAATTGAAGTAAAAGTGTTGGAAATATTTGATTCTTGGGATACTACTTTGTGACAAACACGAAATAGGGGCTCATCTGGTAGATTAAAAAGTCTACTAGCAGTTCGTTTTAGGGCAAGACAACAGATGGTTGTAATATGACAGGATCGTGATCACAGTAGATTAGTAACTGTTCGAGAAGAAATAAAAATACTGAATGAATTTCTTTTAAAATAAGCTGAAGAACAACTTAACGAGAGAGAAATTTATAACCTCTTACTCTAAAAGAGAATTAGCATGTTTAGAACACGGGAGTCATTGGCCGCCACGTGTTTTTGTCTCTTTTGAATATATTTTAATATAATTTATAACATTGATTTTAACATCAATTAAAATAAAATAAATTTATTTTAAATTCGAATTTATAATTCGCAATAAAATTGTGTGGATGCGATTTATAACATTTTTATCTTCTAGTGCCTTTTTTTCCCTCTTAATAATTTTTAAACAATTATTATTGTTAATATTTGTTCTATTAATTTTGATATTAATTAAAATAAAATCATTTCAAAATTTTAACATAATAGTATTTTATATATAGTTTACAACATTGATTTTAACATCAATTAAAATAATCTATACCTCTTTCTATAAAAGAGGATATCATGTTTGGGACAAAGTCTTGGTTGGCCGCCACATGTCCTTCATTTTACCTTTTTTTTTTTTTTTTAAAATGTTTCTATTAAAATGAAATTTTATTAAAACTTTAAATTTTAAATTATAATATAAAGTTGCAAAATTTTCAAAATTTTCAAAATTTGAAAATAAAATAAAATAAAAATTTAAATTATAACATTGACTTTGATATCAATTAACATAAAATAAATTCACTTCAAATAGAATAAGAAGGTGCGGAAGCGGTTCATAATTTTTTTTTATTTTTTAGGGTCTTTTTTTCCTCTGAATATTTCTAACAGTTATTATTGTTAATATTTTTTCTATTAATTTTGATATTAATTAAAATAAAATAATTTTAAAATTTTAACGTAATAGTATTTTATATATAATAATTTATTTTAAATTCGAATTTACAATTCAAAATAAGAGGGTGTGGACGCAATTCATAAATATTTTTATGTTTTGGTGTCTTTTTTCTATTAGATCTTAATTTAGATTGTGACACCCCGATTCTGTACAACTAGTGGACCGATCGTCTAAAATATATTTATTTATTCACACATATTTATTACATTCCAACGGAGCAAAACATGATACAAATTATAACAATATTTATAATAGAAACATCCCACAATGCGCTCCAAAACTCCTTCCGCCTTGGACTAGACAAATTTCAGTTCCGTCTCAATGTCTCACTCATTCTATTAATTAACTGCAAGAACATTTCAACATAGCAAGACTTAGCAACTAATGCTTAGCAAGTACATTTTTTTAAACATTAAAACACATGACTTTTAAAAGAACAATTTAAAAATATTTTCAATGCATTTTGAATAAAATCATTTTTTAAATAATGGAAGCATGAAAATTCAATCATCAAAGTCATAAATCAGAAACTCAAATTTCACAATATGATTTTATTTGGACTGGACCCCATAGAGTATATTTCTTCCCCAGTTCGCTTTTTTGGATTGGACACATAGCTTTTCTTTCTCAGTCCGCTTCTTTGGACTGGGTCAAAAGAAATCATATTGTGAGATTTGAGTTTCTGATTTATGACTTGGATGATTGAATTTCAAGGTTCCATTATTTAAGAAATGATTTTATTCAAAATGCATTGAAAATATTTTTAAATTGTTCGTTTAAAAGTCATGTGTTTTAATGTTTAAAAAAATATACTTGTTGAGAATTAGTTGTTCATTCTTGTTACTATATTGAAATATTTTTGTAATTAATTAATAGAACGAGTGAGACATCGAGAAGGAACTAGGAATTTGTCTAGCCCGAGGCGAAAAAAGTTTTGGAACTCATTATGGAATGTTTGTGTTATAGATATTGTTTTAATTTGTATCATGTTTTGCTTCGCAGTAAAGTAATAAATAAGTAAGAATAAGGAAATGTATTTTTGACGACTAGTCCACTGGTTGTACAGAATTGGGGTGTCCTGTAGATAAAGTTATTTATTTATTATTTTTTTGTTGAGATATGATATAACTAGATAAGGATTATAATAAATATCTACTTTGAATCATGAATATATATTTATTTTAATTTAATTAATAGCATTGATAATAAATAAGAGACTTAAAGGTCTTCTATCTATTTGTTCCTAACTATTTCCTTTTTTTTTTTACTCTTTTACTTCCCAGTTTACTTTATTTTACAAAATGAGTCTCTTTTTTATTTTTCTTTTTTCTTTACACTTTTACAGGATTAAAACTAAAATCTAAAAATAGGTATTTTGAACTTTATATAACTTAACAATATTACATAAAATATAAATCATAAATTATTAGAATATCTATTTAAATATTTTCTTATTAAAAAATATTTTTAAAAATTAAAATCAAAAAATATTATTACCAATACCATGCACGAAGCACGTGATATTTTTTTAATTTAAAAAAATTTATTTGCAAACATAATACTGTAGTATCTGCTTCTTTGGTCCATGTCATGTCATCATGGGAACGGCGAAGCCATCTTAAGGCCTGGGTGGGCCTGTGTCCACTCATTTTTTTGAGAAATTAGTATATATATATATATATATATTATAATAAATATACATATTACATAGTTTTAAACCAAACACGTTTTTGTATTGGTGGGAAAGAGTTTAATTTATAACTATAAAGTTAAGAGTTTGAGTCTCTTTACTCTTTTAATGATTTTTTTTTGCCAAAAATAAATTGGACACTTACATATTTAACATTATATATTATTATTTTTAATAATAATAATTATTTAATATTTTAAAATTATAAAAATGTCTCTCCCTCTTGTAAAATTTTTGGCTCCACCACTACATCATAGCACAGTTGCTGCCTGCCTTTGAAGATCCGACTTTTTTTTTTTCGACTTTTTTGACTTTGTTTTTTGTGGTTAATGGTTCACCTAGTAAGAATTGATATTCCTTGTTTTAGCGATTTGTACGTATGAATGGGCTTGATTAGTTTTTCATGTAAAAAACGCTTCTTTAATGCTAAGAGATAACACATTCAATAGCGTTTAGCACCGTTAATTAACAAAAAGAATGTCAACCATTTTAAAAATTTTCGCCAAATCTTGATTAATCCTTGTCTATATGCTAAACAATATCGTCTAAGTCGATGCTTGTCAACCATTTTAAAAATCTTCGCCAAATTTTGATTAATCCTTGTCTATATGCTAAACAATATCGTCTAAGTCGATGCTTAGGTTGATTCATCATCACCTTAATCTGATTAATCCTATATATAGATTAGGTCCTCTCTCCGTAACCTAAAGTTGGTCTAATTATTTTAGAACTCTGGGAATATCCATCAATCTGGTAATCCAAAGTCTTCGGTTTGGCATTATATATTGTTGTGACCGTTCCGACTTTTAAGCAAGTCCAAACCTTACTTCCAGTTGGGCACACGTCGACAAGAGCAGGTTCACCTGAAACACAGACAACACGGGGGGTGTGTTCCCTTGTTCCACTCTCCGATGCTTAAGTTAGTTGAGATTAAGATGGTAATCTGAATGTTAAGTAAGAGATAGTAGTGTTTACTGGTGTATTTTTAGAGAGATTTTTCTTCGGTAAGTTTACCGGTAAGTTTGTATTTTTGCAGAGTATTGGCTCTTTATTTGTTCAATCTCCTATCCCCCTCATCTGTGCAAATGAGGCGGTATTTGTAGAGTTTGTTTTGGCCCGCTACCCAATAAAGTAGGCATGACTTGTTTGTTGACGTGTCTGCTTTGAGTTGACAGGGCTGCATGGTTAGGCGACTGATTGGACACCGTCTGGGAACTTGTTTTATAGCCTTTGGGGGGGTTTGATCCGGACCAGGCAGAGTCAGACCCGATCGATGGGGTGGATTGGGCCTGTTGTCTGGGGAGACCTAGGCCCAAGGCGCATAGTTTGGAAGTCCCTGGCGATGGTCCGGCCGGACTGGAGCGAGTACAAGGTCTTTCTGGGGCCGATGGCCAAACTTGAACCTTCTGGAGACCTAGAACCGGGACCGATCTTCCTTTGGGCGAAGCGGGTCGTCGAGCTTTGGGTATGACTGATCGTGTGAGCTGCCACGTGAAATGTCATCTTGCCCTAATTAGGGCCAAGGTGAAAATCATAATCCTAATTTGGGACGATTTCCATCATATATCGAACTTGACCTGAATTGCATTGTTCTTGTAAATCATACTAGATTCTTTCTTGTTTGTATGCTCTTGTTTTCGTTTTCATGTAACAATAAGTAAAACTTGTTATATATCAGTACAATCACAGTAAGCAAATCAAATAAATTTTCTTGGAAATAATAACGAGCAACTAACATGGATGCTGCAAGTAGCTACCCTCCCAGTCATGTGGTCATAGTGATGGATGCGCTAAAGGAGTCTCAAAACTTGAAGGATTAAAATTGGGTGGGATAATTAAAGCAACTCATCCTAGATGAGGTCCATATATATCTTATCTTCAGCTCATTGTGTATAATACTTACTGTTCTAGTATAATGTGCATCTGAGAGTTTATTAGATTAAGGATTTATTTCAATAAGAGATTTAGAAATGAAAATTAAATTAAAATCATCTGGTTATACTTAGTAAAAAACTGGAAATTAAATGTTGGTTAGGTTGATCTAGTTCTAAGATATGTGACGGATAATCTATATTTAGTTTTGGTGATCAAGTAATAGTGGAGTAGTACTGTTATGTTAGGGGAGATTGTCATGCGCATCATTGGATTAGAAATAATATGGTCACTAAGGCCATGCCTCATGGATTGGTAGGCCTCCTCTATCATACTACAACAACCAATTGAATAACACATATAAATGAAACTTGAAATGTTAAATGTTCTTGAACCCAAAAAAAATAAAAAATGTTAAATGTCATTTACTTAATTAGGTGTCTGAGTGCCATATATGTATAGTAATCTTTTTTTATTTTTTAGGGCCCAGCATGATCGAGATGAAGCTGAATTAAGAAAAGAAAAAAAAATGCTCCAATTGCAAGACGCGGTACCCAACTTATGTCAATTGTGTAAGTATAGAAGCAGCATGATAATTTAGGTAATGAATAGTGATCTGTTTTGATACGTTTGGAATTAATATGCCCATCATGAGCTGGCTGTGGCTTGACATTGGGGTTCACTTTGCTGTATGTACTAGGGTTTTGATTCCCTGGTTTATATATCTTACAGTAGTTTCTTTCCTAGTCCCACTAAAATTTTCACTTACAATGGCAGTTTTCATTAGTCACCACTGAAGGTCTATTCGATAAATTTTATCAAATTAAATTTACAGTTTAAATTTATTATTATAAAAAAAATTAAAATTAAAATATAAGTTATAAATTCAATTTTTAAACATATTTTTGAGGTTCTCAGACGTAATTTTCAACTATATTAAGTTTAATGTTTAAACGTTATATCAACTGGTATTAATCGAGCACTAAATAATTCCAACTTATGAGGTTCATTGTCGATGTCCAAGTGTGAGGAGGCCAAAAAAACAACGCCGCATGCCTGAAACTTGTGAATCCCAATAGAAGCTACCAATAAAACAACAATTCATTCCCGCGGACGATCACATGCAACTCCTACCAAATACCATCTACTGTATGTAACACTTCTCAACTCTCTCTCTCTCTCTCTCTCTATATATATATATATATATATATATATAGGTCTGAATGTAAAAGTATTATGCATTTCCAAATTTTCCGTTTCATTAAATTAAGGACCATAAGACAAGAGTTTAGTAATGATTTAAAAAAAAAAAAAAATCACATATTCACCAATTTTTAAAAATAAACTGAAAATACTGTAAACCTTAACTTATAATTTTTTAAAAATTTACTAAAATAAATATTTTTGAAAATAAGTTATAAGTGTTGTGCCTATGTAATAACTTGTCCCGAACTTGGCCCATGTCCACCAGGATCTGGATTTCGAAAGTTTCCTTCCTAGATGAAATGACCCAAAGCCCAAAGCTTAATCTTCTCTTTTTAGTGGCCCAAAAAATATATTGATAGCTTAAGTAGAAAGCTTAGGTCTGGCCGTCTAAACTTCTGGTCAGTTGGTGTACTCTTCATATCCAAGTATGTAATCAGATACTACTATAATGAAAACATATAATGTTAAATGTTCAAAAAATGGAAATCTTTTTACATTCAGATTTTCAATTGATAATAATCTATTCGCTAATTACAATGTATCCCAATTTATAATTCTGAACAGACAGTTTGATACACTCTCCTCTATGTTATATACGTTTCAGCGAGTCTCTCGCAATACGAACTTTTTTTTTATCAAAAAATGATTTGAGATTATTGATTTAAGTGGGAATTGAAACCTAGTTGTTGAACACAATGATTTATATGAAAACTCAAATAAAGAATTATGAGTATTGATTTATGTGAGAGTTGATACGTAATTGATATATGATTTGTAATTATAATCTTGGTAAAAATATAGTCACCACTCACTCAAAAAACAAAAATATGTTACAATAAAATTCTCACAAACACAAAATTAAAAGCTTATATAAAGACAAACAAACACAATAATTTATATAAAAATCCAAATTAAAAAAAAAAAACAACAAGCAAAAATATTAAACCCCAAAAATATATAATCACATCTAATAATAAAATAGATTCATATTGCGGATACGGAATCCCCCAATACGCCTAGAACTAGGTTTCCGTTTATCTTCACTTTTTAAATCAGAGTAAAAATTTATTTTAGTTCAAACAAACAAACCATTTAATTCGCTATAATTCTAGATAAATACTACAATATGTATACATACACAAACGTATGGCTCTCTCTCTCTCTCTAGACAAAACATGGATTAGAGAGAGAGAGAGAGAGATTCAACGAATGAAACCCACGGCTACGCGGTTGATTGGTAGAGGAAATGGATACAAGTTTCTCTAGAAAATACGTCATTCGTTCTCGTTGAATCGTAATATTTTAATTTTTTATGAAATTTAAAAAAATTATTTGATGTTATAATTTTAAAAAGAGAATAGTGATTGAAGTAGTAATATTATAATTTTAAAAAAGATAATAGTAATTGAACTGGTTGGATATAATATTAATATTATAATTTTAAATATGAGAATAATTATTGAATTAGTGAACCATATTTGATAAAATAATAATAATTTAAATAATTAAAATTATTAAACTTTTTAAATTAAATATATTGTAATAATGTGAAATATTTATATATATATATATATATATATATATATATATAACGAAGCGAGTACAAGGGACTCTACATGCAATGCGACCAAATCATAAAAAATGATACACGCACGTGTAAGTTCCGACAGGCGACATCCCTCACTCCCACGTGAGTTGTTCAGGGTTCACTTTCACTCGTGGGTCCCATTACATGCATCTGGATTTGAGAAATCCGCGTGTCCGTCGTGGCAATCAACCCTCGTGCGGATGGGAAGAGAGTAGATGGGACCCATTTAAGCTCAAAGTTGAAGTCATCAAATTTCTCTAACCCCATCTTCTAGAGTGGAGCTAACGTAGCTTTTGTGCGTACCCGATAACGATCTGCATGCATCAAAAGTCTAATTAGTGTGTGGATGTGCCAACAATCGATTGGTTGGTGTAGCGAAAAGTAAGTCGGATTTTCTAGATTGATGCTTGGATTTGAGTTTTGTCGGTGGCAACTTCACGTTTTATGTTCCATTTGTGACGAATCATTTTTAACTTGGGTCCCAATATCAGTGCATCGAGGTTCTTTCATATACGTATATGATATAGTATATATGACTTGACGTCTCGAAGTGTGACTTCGGTGCACTTCGGTTGCGTATTCCCACCACTCTAACCTCGTTTGTTTACTTGTTTAGATGTTTATCAACAAGTTAAGAGAGGCTTATCCAGCAAGTTGACCCGTTAGAAGAACAAACATCATTATTTGGAGGGTGGAGGACCCTTGTTCTAGATCTGAACTGTATTTTCCACAAACAGTTCCATCTACTCTTCAAACTAGGTTAGAAGATGTGAAAAGAAGCAGAACTTTTGCGAGTTCCAGCCCAAGCACAACCTAAGTCGATGGTCCAATGTTTGAATAGGTGTTGTAAGGGGGGATGTGATGTTTGGAATGACTTACCTACGTCCCATTTCCTGCAAAAAAAAAGAAAAATGTGTGGAGTATGTCACAAAATGAGCTTGTCGTAGAGTGTCTGTGTGTGTATGAAAAAGCTACTCTATTTTCTTCAGAATGGTTATGTCTGGACTTTTTCATTTGGAAGATTAGCTGAACCTAGCTACAGATATAAAAAAGCTACTCTATTTTCTTCAGAATGGTTATGTCTGGACTTTTTCATTCGGAAGATTAGCTGAACCTAGCTACAGATATAAAAAAAAAGGTTTACTCTTTTCGGTACTATGATCCAAACGTATAGTATTCATATTGTCTCTGCAATCAGGAAAAGAAGTACCGAAAAAGTTCATGTTGGATTTATGGCCTCATGGGGTTTCATACATCTAATATACATTATTTCATATTTGTTTAAATAAGTATTGGAATTTAGAGGATCGTATATTGATTTTATTGTGAAAAACAAAAGACTATAGTAAGTAAGACTCACTAATTTAATAAGAACGAAGAAAAATGGGAGTTTTATACTTTACCTGTAGATATTCTTCAATTGTATGATTTAAAAAATTAAAAAAAAAAAAACTTGTCGACGTGCATAGGGTCCATCTGTAGTTCAATTTTTTACTATTGATGATGATGACGAGAATGATGAGAAGGGTTTAATTAGGTGATCGTTGTCGTTACAGTTATTGGACTGGATGGCCGACGAGGGTCCATTAATTTAAACCGTACTAGATTGAGTGTCCGGACTTAGATTTGATAATAATTAATTTTTTTATATATTATTTTTATAATTGTAATTGATTTTATTAAAAATATATTTAATCTTTTGTTAAAATATTATATATATAATTTAAAATAGTGAAAAATAATTGAATGTTATTTTTTTTATTTATAAATTAAAAAATTATTTTATTATTTATTTATATACGTCAATAACTCATGTTAGTTGTGTTATTTATAAATTAAGAAAACATTAAGATATTTCACGACATGTAATATATCTGCAATTCTCAGACTCTTTTTGTGAAAGTCTAAAAAATTATTAAAGAAAATTATAGTAACTAAAAATAAATTTGTTGAAGTGATGTCTTCTATTCAATTTTCTTGATTTGTTTCTCCTTTTATATGTCATATGCACCTCATTCGATTCTCTAAGTTACTAAAATACTACTTCATCCGTCCTAAAAAGGAAGGCCAAATCGCCTAATGTACTCAAATGAAAAAATACTATTTTTGAAGTAAGAGAATCATTCTCTACCACATAAAATTTGTTTCTACCCATAAAACTATTTTTCTTTAAATATACACCACATAATCTCTTTAATTTATGTGTTTGGTCTTTCATTTTATGACAAAAAAAAATATGCATTTAGTCTTCTTTTTTGAGACGGAAGTAGTATATGGGTTTGAAATGTGAGAGATAACTGACATCTATTCATGAAACATGTGAGAAAAAGAAAAAGTGAAATAATTTTAAAAAATTATGCGAGACATTTATGTAATTAAAGAGTTTAATTTAAAGAAAACTATTCAAATTCCTCTAAATTCTACTTAATTAAAGTTGTAAATTAATTAAATGTGAATTAAAGTAATAAATTCTTTTAACATTTACTCATTAGCAATAAATGTGCAGTGTTTAATGTTAGTATGAAAAAACATTCATAACCATATTGAATTGGACAAAGAAAATATGAAGTCCCCAAATTTTCACATCTGAATTCGTGGAAACTTGGTCGTCAGCTATCATCTCAGCATATTGAGTTGCTAATATTCGACAACTCACCATGTTATAACTTACAAGGATCGTTCATAGGAATAAATTTATACAGCAGAAACATAAAGTTTAATTAAAAGTTAAAGTCTTACAATAACATGGTAACAAGTACGAACATAAGTTGCACAATGTTCAATTACAACATTCAAGCTAGAACAATCCGGGAACATCCTAATAGTATTCTATCTTGCCTTTACCATTCAAGGATTCGTCTCGCTCGACCGGTTCTGGAAGGTTTATAAAACATAGTAAGAATGAGCGGAACATTCTCAACAATAAATTATTCTATTTTGAATAAAATGATCATTTCAGTCAAAAAAATAAAACGGTATAGTTTTGAATCATTAAAACTTTAACTTTTGAATTCACGAGTTAATATGAATTTCATCAACGCATGCATGATATACGAGTAAATGTCCTATCATGCCATTCAA
>JAUMHB010099165.1:0-10386 GCA_032359685.1 Pittosporum tobira
CCTTTCATGTTTAAATTAAACAAAACAGGATTAATATATTATATGTATGCATGTTTAAGTCAACACAGTTATTTGTGTTTAATTAGTTGTTTCTTAAACCATTTTTTAAAATTTTTTTTATTTTATAAAAGTATGAGATATTGGTTGAGATACTGATTCAATTATTAAATCAATATATTAATTATTTAGTAATAAAAAATTATTTTCAGAAATTCCTATTTTTAATATCAAGTGGAAGAATGATTTTAAATCCCATAGCATCCATCATTAGTCTAAACATTGGGTCTCGTTGGTCTTTTAATTGGAAAATCCGATGATAGAAACTAGTTGCATGATGAAATAATTTTTAATGTTATCTTACTTTTAAAATCAACGATAATTATTTATTTTTAATATGTTCTAAAAAAATATATGTTTCTATTTTTATATCACAAAAATATTATGATATTTTTAATTTATTATTTTATTATAAATATAAATAAAAATTACACAACCCTAAAGAAATTATCTTAAATTTTTTATATTAATATAATACTGTATAAAATTACACTCAACATAATCTATTTTTACAAACCGTTATACTCTAGTCTTTGTAATTGATGATTCTTCTTAACAATTAATTAATACTCCTCAGCAGTGAACCGTCAAAACTCCAAAGTCAGTTTCCATTATATTTACATCTGTATTAGTTACTGTAATAATTATAAAACCCAATTAAACAATTAGCCCATCTACCAACTAACCCCCGTTCTGTTGGCCGTTGGGTTCAATCCTTTAAATAAATGCATGTTATTTACCCCTTTTCAGTCCGTGTCCATCAAAAATGGTCAAAAATCTCTCGTTTCGTCATTAGCTGATACTCTCAGTCTCTCTCCATCTCCATAGGTTATGATCGTCTTCGCAGGTAAGATCAATTTATTCTAAACTGTAATCTCCTTTTGTATCATCTAGTTAAGCTATGGAGATGCTTTCTATAAGCAGTATATATATATATATATATATATATATAGACTATCAGGTTCATTTTGTTGCTATATATGAAATATTCGTGATTAAATCCGACTGTTTACTGTTAGATTGGCTGTTGTATATGTTCAATTCTTGTATCAAATCCAATCAAAATTCTGTTGATTGATATGAAAGCAACGTGATTGATTGAATATATTCAATTCATAGTTATTAATTACTTCAAAATCGTGATTTCCGTTTTTATCATCTAGGTTTTTGGACTATACTTCTTATGAGCATTTCAGTTCGGTTCAGATAGATATACAACTATCAGATCAATTCAAATTTTGCTGCAATATCTGTTGAATTTTTGTATCAAATCAGACTGTTTAGTGCTAGATTGATTATATATATGTTGGATATCTGTATCAAATCCGTTGAAAATTCTGTTGATTGATTTGAAAACAACGTGATTGATTGATATATTCAATTTGAGGTTAATGATATCAAACCTTGGATTGAACCAGTTTAGATGAAAGCTGTATAAGTTCCGTATATATACAAGTTCAGCTAATTGATTTTGTTTAATTAGGTTTCGAAGAGATAGTTGTTTGTTACTTTGTTAAATAGTGATTATATAATTTTAATCCTGGGATTGCATAATGTCATTTATTAAAGAGTGGTAGGAATCATCCTCTATTCTCTTATGTCAGGGCTAAATGATGCTTTGATGTCCTCAACTTTAGGTTTTCAAATTAAATTATATTGAGTACCTGTGTCAAATTTTAATTTTCTTTTAATCAAGGAACTAGCTCCTTTGCATGGACTAAATTATCTCAATCTCATGTGATTAACTTGTGCCTCGTTCTAAATTAGTAAGCTCATATATTTGGTAAGTCCACATATTATTTCCTATTGGAATTTACCATGTATTTTTGTGTGGGAATTTCATTATTTGGTGTGCCTTTCTCCAGTTATGACAATAAATATGTGTATGACAAAAGGATTTTAGATGGATGATGTTGTTACTTATCAAAAACAAAGAACAAAATGGATGATATTGTTAAATAGATTACTAGTTCATCCCTCAAAATAACCTGTGACTTCTGTTTATTTCCTTGCGAAGGCTGGGCCTAACCTGGTACGGTAACTTCTTGTTACGTTTTAATTTCATGGAGATAGTAGCATCATGTAGGTACATTGACTTTGAAATGATGAAGCATGTGAAAAGGTGAAAGAACAAGGGTAAAGAAGAAAGAAAATTCGGAGTTTGGCTGAACCTCAAACTGGGTCAGTTAGAATCTTATTAGGTCACGCTTCATTTACCAGTTAGAATCTTATTAGGTCACACATCATTTCCTTCGCTGTTGTTTCATTATGTTTCCCCTATAATTTTCAAAGAGAATTTAGTATTTAATATTTTCTGTTATTATTTGGTTCTCTATAATGGTCAAAGAGTATTTTCGTTTTTCTAGTAATGTAGTCATTAGTTATTAGTAAAGCTGAGTTCCAAGGCCTGCGTTTATTGTCTAGTTTAGTAAGTTCTAAGGTTTACATAAAAAGGTTTCCTTGTACTATTTTCGAAACAATTTTGATTAAATTAAGGTTATATGTAAGATCAAATCTTGTACTACTTTAAGGTTATTGTACTATTCTCAAAAACAAATTAAGGTTACTGTGCTATTTTCAAAACTAATTGAGGAATAGTCCCACGCGTCTCTCTAAAATCCTTCCATCGGTTGTTCTTTCCTTATTTTTCTTAGTTAAGGACCTTTTAATTCGAGTCTTGAGGGGCAGCTTTGCATAGATCTATGTAGAGACCAGAGGACTACACCTTCTTAAGTGCTTGCCTGTTGTTTCCACTTGTTCTTCATTCTGTGAATTTCTTTTGTGCCTCTCTTACACTCACACACGCATATCTTTATAGAATTTTACCTCTTTTCTAAAAATAAGATTATACTAAGTACCTGTGTTCAAATTATTTTTCTTTTAATTGAGGGACTACCTCGCTTGCATGGACTAAATTATCTCAATCTCGTGTGATTAACTTGTGCCTCTTTCTAATTTAGTGAGCTTACATGATTCAGTTAGTCGACATATTATTTACTATTGGAACTTACTATGTATTTTTGGGCATGAGTTGCCTTATTTGGTGTGCCTTTCTCTAATTAGGACAATAAATATGTGTATGATAAATGGATTTTTGATGAATGATGCTGTTACTTCAAAAAAAGAAAAAACATGGATGATATTGTTAAATATATTACTAGTTCATTCCTCAAAATTACCTGTGACCTGTGAGTTCTGTTTATTTCCTTGCGAAGGCAGGGCCTAACCTGGTACAGAAACTTGCTGTTATGTTTCTAATTTCAGGTAGATAGTAGCATCGTGTAGGTACATTGACTTAGAAATGATGGAGCATGTGAAAAGGTCAAAGAAAAAACAAGGGCAAAGAAGGAAGAAGCTTTGGAGTTCAGCGGAGTTTGGCTCAACCTTAAACTGGGTCAGTTAGAAATCTTATTACATCAGCCTTCAATTACTTTGCTGTTGTTTCATTATGTTTCCCTATAATTTTCCAAGATAATTTAGTATTTAATATTTTCTGTTACAGTTATTTGAGTCTCTACAATGGTCAAATGTATCTTCATTATTCAAAGATTATAGTCGTTAGTTATTAGTAAAGCTACATTCCAAGGTCTGCTTTTATTGTCTAGGTTTAGTAAGTTCTAAGGTCTATAGAAAGGTTTCCTTCTACTATTTTCAAAACAATTCGATTAAATAAAGGTTATGTTTAGGATCAGATCTTGTACTATTTAAGGTTATTGTGCTATTCTAAAAAACACGTTATGGTTATTGTACAATTTTCAAAAGAAATTAAGGAATTCTCCCACATGTCCATTGTCTCTCTAAAATCCTTCCAGCAGTTGTTCTATCCTTATTTTTCTTGATTAATGACCTCTTAATTGGAGTCTTGAGGGGCAGCATTGCATAGATCTATGTAGGGACCAGAGGACTGTATTTCTTAAGTTCTTACCTATTTCACTTCTGCTTGTTCTTTGTTCTGCGGACTTTTTGTCTGCCCCTCGTACACTCACACACACATCTTTATAGAACTTTAGATTCTATGTGGTTTAGTCTATAAGCTATTACAAGGAGGGTAAATTATGATTTTAGTAAATGTTTATTTTGTCTTTGGTAAATGTTAAATTTCTCTTAGGATAGGATAGGTATACGTCTCCATCCTAGAGAAGTTAGTAGGTTTGACTGCACACTGTTTAAGAAAGTCGGAATATGACCAATTCCAGAAATTACTTGCTGTTATGCCTTTAGGGCATTAAGCAGTGACTATGGGTTAGGAGAAACAACGGAGTCCACTTTAATTATTGCTTTAGTAGATTAAAATAGGGAGATGTAATCAGATTCTATTTTGTAAAAGAGTAATTTATACAGAAAGTCCAGAAGGGGAGAAATAAAAGAAATAAACAGCCTTCCAATCCCTATCACATTGAGAACTACAATTTCTCTAAAAGTATTCTTAGAAGAAGCCTAAATCCCAATACGAAGCAAGATATGTAATCTGGTAAAGCTCGAAAGATAGGTAATCAAATATACATCTTGTTACATAAACAAATCTAGAACCAGGTTCTTTTCGTTTAACATCCCAATATAGAAACCAAGACACTTTCTTTAGCGCAGTAAGAGATACATGTTTACTTGTTCTAACTGTTGCAGGATTCACAGTGTGACATATTGAATTTGCCAAGCTATTAGTATAAATGTTTTACAAGATTTTTTCCAAATAATAGTAATAAAACTAGATATACTTCATGATTAACGCTTAAATATGCAAATGCAATAGTGAAATGTATATAAAGATAAAAGGTTCAAAAACATACCTTGCAAATTAGCTACTCCTTTAATATCATTCCTTTCGTTGGTCGACACTAGGGTTACTATAATAATAAAGATTAGTAACATAATGATTTAAATCAAGAAACTCCTTCCTTTCTCCTGAATTCAGGTCATAGAAAAATAAATTTTCCTTCTTGATATTTTCATATTCATGCATTATCATCAGACTATCCTTCTAGTATCTCATTGGATACGTGGGTAATGGAAAGTGTTTGACACTAAATTGCTTAATCTACAAGTCTTTAACTCCATACTCACTCATTATCCATATCTCAAAGTCATCTTAGATCAACCTATCAGATCAAGACACAATCAAGGTAAGTGATTTGTCTATCACGACAAACATATTATTACCATGAATCAGAAATTTGTCTTGGATCCATTGTAATCCATTGAAATGCTCATTTGCAACAGCACAAAACAGGAACTCGAAAAAATATCAAGCGGCAAAATGGGATAGAACTCTATACATCAGTGCGACATCCCTTAATGATGGTCCAATTTCTACTCACTTTATACACCTCAACTTGCAAGAAAAATAAGTTTTATGGTATTTTCATATAAAATAGAGTTTTAATAACCTTATAATTATTATTCTTTGAGGCGAAACCAAATTTAAGAACATATTTGACTTTAGAGCTGCTATTATCCTCAATTTGTATTTCAAAAGATTTCTGAAAAGACGCATGGTAGGGTGGTTCTATAACAAAATGGATGATCTGTTGTTGTCCATGAGATTGATACATACAAGGCCATTATTGGTATCGATGATTGATGATTTAGTGGTGGTGAAATTAGAGTGCATATGCAAAATTGAGGATAAGGCATTTGTGTCGATAATATGTGGTAACCTCTATTTCCATCGTTGGAACCTTCCGACAGGAGAAACGAATTTCTCTCGTCGATGATCATATCATTAAGCTATCTATTGACAAAAGAAGGTTTTGAATTATAGAATTAAAGGTTTGTATACACATTTGCAGTTCGGCAAGGATTTGACATGGAGCCTCGAAAGGGTATCAATGAGTGTCACTTGATAATCGACAATTTTGTGATCCTTGTAAGGAATTATTGGTTCTGAGTTTTCTTTGACGATATTATCAAAAAATAACAGAGCGAAGGCTAGATACATAAAGGAAACAAGTAAAAGACATCATTTGATAATAATTATGCTACTAAATGGTAGTTGGTTTGTATCTTGACTTGTGTTAGGACTATGGACATATGTTAAAAACATGTAAACACTATAATGCATGAGAAACAGGGTTGTATAGATGTTATATGTTCTCTTTCTCAAGAATATGCATTCTTTCATGTACATGTTTTAGACATATGTCAATAGTCTTAGACACATGTTAAGATACAATTCAACTATGATTTAATTATATAATTATCATCATATGATATTTTCGATTCGTTTCCATTTGTTATCTGTCTAGCCTTCGTTGTCTCATCTTTTAGTAGCATCACCAAAGAAAACATAGAGCAACCAGTGATCTCTCATAAAAATCACAAAGTTGTCAATTTACTATCTACTAATAGATATACTCGTACATGTTCTCTCAAGACTCCTGGTCAGATCTTTGTCGCGGTGCATATGCAAGCGCTTTTATTTGATAATTGGAAGTCATTATTTTGTAAATAGACACCTTCATAATAGGATAACTGGTTTGTAGAAATTCTTTTATCTCTTGGTGAATTCCGGCAATGCAAATATAGTTTATCACCACTAAATTATCAATCTTCGATTCCGGTGATAGCCATATATCCATCGATCTAATAGACAACAAAAGATCATCTATTTTGATATGTAACCATACTAATAGCCCTTGTAGAATTCTTCTTAAATCCTAAATTGATGACAATAACATCTCTAAAGTTAGATCCATTATTGAATTTGATTTTGCCACAGAGAGTAACTATTATAAGGTTATTAGAATTGTATATTATGTGAAAATACCGTAAAACTTATATACCTTGCAAGTTAAGGTGTCTAAATTGAATCCAAATTAGTTGACCAATGAGATATCGTGCTATGTGAAAAATTATGTGTCGATGGAGATTGATTCAATTTTGCCGCTTGAAATTTGTTTGAATTCCTGTCCATGTTGAATGGAGCATTTCATTGAATTGTAGGGGATCCAAGGGAGGTAGACGATCCTTGTTTAGCAACTATTTCTTTTAACCTTAACGATGAGCAATTGGAGATTGATTTCGCTGCTAAATTATGATAAATTTCCAATTCATGGTAATAAGATATTTGTTGTGATAGACGAATCACTTGCCTTGATTATGTCTTAATAATAACTTTGATATGGGTGATGAGTGAGTATGGAGTTAAAAGACTATTGGACTAAACTATTTTGTGTTCAACACTTTCAAATACCTAAATGTCCAGTGGGATATTGGTTAGATGGTCTGAGGATAATGCAAGAATATCCCATTATCAACAAGGGAAGTTTGTTTCCAATGACTTAAATTTCATGAGAAAGGAAGGACGTTCTTGATTTGAATCATTATTTTTTTTACTGATCGTTATTATGGAGTATTATGTTGAAACCCGACTTCTGGTCAGCGGAGGGCATGAGGTAGCAGAGTTGCTGATTTTCAAGGTATGTTTTTGAACCTTTCTTTGTCATTGCATATTTCAGCTTAATCATGAAGCATATCTAAATTTTTGAATGATTAGTCACCCATTATCTTATACTTGCTTTAGCCCCTTTTCAATGACTAGTCACCCATTCCAGAGTTCATATGTCCGGTAACCTTTTTCATTTATCCAAGGGGAGCAGATTTGTGAATACAAACTTCTCTCACCTTGATATTACAGGCAGCATCAACTTTAGCACATGGCTGGGGAGTGATATTGTGGTTCTTAAACGTACCATCTTTTGTCTGGCTAATCTACTTCTATATTTGATCAAAATACCTTTTTTCTGAATGTGTTAATGCAGTTGAAAGAGTGGTATTGAACAATTGTATTTAGTTATATGGACAGGATGACTACAAATTTGAAGGTACAAGCTCAGAATTTTAGATATGGTATCGTTGGGTCATGAGATAGAATCTTTTAAAGACGGCTGAACTTAATAAGCAAATTGAACGGTGTAATTTCATGGTACTTGATTGTGTTGTCTGGTTTGGATTCAGGTGTAGAATTTGAAGATCGGTTGTGCTTCTGGATGGATTTTCACTGCTAGGATTCAGAAATCCATGGCCAGCGTACATGGTTATCATCAATTCAATTCGAGAGGCCAGCCAATGATTTTGCCTAATTTAGATGAGGTGTTGCCTAATTTGTTGGTCTCTATCACACATTCACAATCCTTTTTGTCACATACTCACATTCACTGTTAATTTTTGTTTATTGTTTATTGAGGAAACTGTTGTTATTTGGCTGGGCTTAGCTTGAACCAAAAGATGTATGGGCTGGGCTTTGACTTGTCCATGGCCTCGGTTTTGGGCCCACTATTGACCTCTGATCGTCTAATGCAAGAAATCCCGCCGAAGGAAAGGGAATTTTAGATTTATACACCACCTTACTTGAAATCACCAAACCATTTCAACATGTAATGAGAAAGACATAGACAAAGCGAAGGATGACACTATGACAGTACATTTCTAAACAGGCTACAACCACACAAAACTGGCCCTAGATTTTTGGGTGACCATTCTATTTATCACGTGAAAATGAAGGTAAAAGATTGGTAATAATTATGTACATTGAAAGGCAACTTAGGTCAAGTGTCCTTAAAATTGCCAAATACTTATTGTCTTTAAAAGAAAGATTTTGACTTATCAACTTGTGAGATAAAATAATAAATTAGATGTTTATTTTCTGGATGGAGGGAGTGTAACCTAATCCTCTGGTCTCTATCATATTGATCCCCTTAATCCAATCAATCCTTCACTCTCTTTGTTCCAAATATAATCTAATGCCGACAAAATTTAAGCACGAGGTTACTAATAGAACAAGGTGGCTGTGGATGATGAACATGCGACCTAATAAGAATCCTCATTCAGATTTCCTGGTTGGTGCTATCATTCAGATTTCATCATTGATAAATTTTATATTTTGTTTGTATGTTAAACCATTGAAATTAAATTATGTTATTGGTAAGTTTGATCCAACAATTCATAAGGGATCGTCAAAGGTCTTAAATCGAAGCGAAGGTCCATGGTCAACTTTTAGGGTTTGGAGTGCAGCAGAAAATTTTAGCTAGTAATATATTAGTGCAACACATGATATTTTATGGTACTAAAATAAAAATATAACTCTAATTTTGAAATGTATTGAAAAAAAATAATTATTTTTAATTTTGAAACAAATGTATTATTAATTTTATGAATGCAAACACATGTTTATCAATATAATTGCTTCAAATGAACTTACATGCTTTAAAACTTCCAATACCTCAAAATTTCTAAACTGATTATGTGACAGGAGCCTTGCTAAATTTTGCTCCACTTGGATTCACGGATAAACACATGAAGAGGAATATGTCCTATAATCTGTTTTTGAGTAGAAATTTCAAGATACATATTGCATGAATTCTGCATCAGTTTCAAGGCCCGCCATGTTCTCCGGTGCCATTACAACATCCAGATCAATGCTCCCATCACCCTCTGGCCCCGGAAGTGCTGATATCACACCGTCTAAATGGTATCTACCCCTTCGAATGGCCAAAGGCGGGCCCCACTCAAAATCATTACTCCCTCAATTCCATTTATATTGCAATATTTTCTTTTTTGAACGTTTCACATTATTACAATATATCTAATTTGAAAAGTTTAATAATGTTAATTATTTAAATTATCCTTATTTTATCAAATATAGTTTACCACTTCAATCACTATTATTCTATTTTAAATTATTATATTAATATTATATCCTATCACTTTAACTACTATTTTATTATTATTTTATTTAAATAATAATATAAATTACTATTATTCTATTTAAAATATAATATCAAACATATTTTTTAAACTCTGCACAAAATCAAAATATTTCAAATTAATTGGGACGGAAGAAGTATCGTACACTGGAAATCTAGGGGACGCACCATTATGACCATTGCACCGGCGAAGTCCTCTAGTGGAAACAATCTTGGATTGCTCTCCAAGTTCTTCACACCCAGGCGTACTTTGGCATCATCATGGCCCACAACATTCTGATGAAGTAGATGAGCACCCCACTACAAATCCTCAGATAACAGCTCCCCAACAGAAGCAATGTTTGAGATATTTTGGAACAGGTTCCCGAAATAAAGCGGCTCTACACTCGGCTTAAGCCGGTGACCACAATTCAAAGCTATACTGAACGTGGACGTTTTACTTTCGTCTATGCGCGAGTCACGGATCGCCACAGCTGAGCTGAAAGTGACTGAAACGACAATATCGGATCCTTGGAATCGGTTCCTTCGCGTAACAAGTTTTCAAAATTGCTTATGAAAGATTCTCTCACGCAACGACCTGTTGCCGGAGAAAATCTCAGCGGGTCCACCTTCTGGTAGAGGGAGTGGG
>JAUMHB010099209.1:0-10384 GCA_032359685.1 Pittosporum tobira
AACTATCATATTAGAAGAAAGACTGACCTGTTCTAGTTCTAGGCCAGTCTTTGGATCGATATTGGTTAAAGATCGATCTAGGCCCACGCCGGTTCTAAAAGTCCTATGAAAAGCCTACATGAATTATCAAATATTATTAAAAAAATAACTCTTTTTTTTAATACTCTTTTTATAAAAATTATTAAGTATTATCAAAATGAGTTTATAACTATATAATTTATTAACTACATAAAGTAAATAATTATATAAAATAACTAACTATATAATTATATGTATAACATAACTATATAACTAATTATTTAAAATAATTATTTTAACTAACTTAATAAAAGTAAAACCATTAATTACTAACTTAATAAAAGTATTCTGAAAGTTATATAAAGAAAAAATGAATTTAAATAATCTTATAAATTGTAAAAAAAAAAAACTTAAAAAATCCGATTAAGGACCCGTCCAGGACTAGCTTGGACCGGTAATCCTCAACATAACTCAATTTTGGTATATAATCTGATCCGCCCCTGCCTACTTAACTCAAAAGGCTGGTCTGATCTTTTTTAAGTAAAAATTGGTCCTGACAGACCTAGGCGAAGACATGTCAAGCTAGTTTTTTTGTGCATATTTCTTCTGACAGGGAAGCAACCGTTTTCTTTGTTTTTCCTTCATCAATTCTTGATTCCTTCTTTCTTTTTTAACCTGTTTTTCATTTTTAATTATTTTACATTTTCAAGAAAATAAAATATTAAATGTTATTCATAGATTTTCCAAATTTGAGGTTCTTTGATATTATAGGCAGTATGAATGATTCTTTAAAATTTGTTCAATGATATTAAAGGCAGGCCCCAAGACAGTAGTAGTTTGGCCTTCCTTTTCATATAATATGGCTTCACGTTAAGTTAGAAATAGATAAAACTTCCAATATTTCCATTTATGTTAATAAACTTCCAATATTTCCATTTATGTTAATAAACTTTCAATAATAAATTATTATTATTATTATTATTTTTTCAAAAAGATTCAATTATAGATGTTAGTAATGAAAACTTCATTCTCTTACGAAAAGAGTGCTACAGTTGTGGTCCTCGTGGATCTCTCTTTTATGCCGCAAGTTATTTTTTTCTGTTTTGACAGTGTGCACTTTAATTAAACTAAGTGCTACTGCGACATCCCAGCAAAGTTTGCTTCTATAAGGACGCTAAAGTACGCACACGCTAGAAGTTCATATATATATATATATATATTTCTTCAAGTATTATATTTACCAGAATAGTAATTTGTTAAGCTAAACAACAATCTTAATCTTAAATTTTTGTTTTCTTGAGAAACAAAAATCTCATCTAATTAGGAGGATGCGATATAACCCCAATCTTAATAATTTGAAGGATAAACGATGAATTGAACATTTACACACCCAACTAGTGCTTCTTTTTTTTCAAGAAACTTATTCTATTTTTTTCAAGGATGTTAAATCTAATGAAAATATGTCTAACAACTCGACTACTAAAATACGTGAGTGCGTGAAATTTAATTGTCTTTTGTCTATGGAGCAGCCAACTGTTGGAATTGGTGATAGAAGTACCAAAAATAAAAATTAAAAAAAAATTAAAAAAAAAACTCCATTGGAGCGATTATTTAATTAGTGAATATTTAGGTGAAATTCTAACGAATTGATTTAATTTTAAATAATTTAAATATAATAACAATTAATTTTTAAATTCTTTCACCCAATATATCCGTACAACGAGTTTTACAATATTAATATTGTTAAAATCTAATTATGGCCGCCACAGAAAATCGGTTAAAGGAAAAAAAGGAGAAAAATGAAAAAGCACAGCCGCAAGAAGTAAGATTGGAAGCGAGACAAAACATGGGCCCAGCACATTATAGGATGTGATTTCTTATCCTAAAAAATCCCATCTTTTGGATTACACACCCCCAGCCTGAGCCCATCATCATGCATGGATTACCCGTCAGCAATAACCCAGTTTCATTTATCTACCCTCTAAACCCCACATTTACTTCAGAAAACCATGGAAGCTCGCTTCGCGAACCCGACTCTCTCCCGTCTCAAACTCTCTCCAAAACTCACCACTCCACTCTCGCTCTCCTACCAAATCCTCCTCAACCACAGGACGTCGTCTCATAATCACTGTCTCAACCTCTCAGTCTCCGCCACGGCCGTCGAAAGTCAACATCATGAACAACCGTCACTTCAGTTCCAAGACTACGATGAAGAAGAATCATACGGCGAGGTCAACAAAATCATCGGCAGCCGAGCTTCATCCGAAGGAATGGAGTATTTAATCGAGTGGAAAGACGACCATGCACCCACGTGGGTCCCGTCCGACTTCATCGCCAAAGATGTTTTAGCCGAGTACGAGGCTCCCTGGTGGAATGCCGCCAAGAAAGCCGACGAATCGGCTCTCAAGCAGCTCATCGACTCAGCCGATGGCCGAGACGTTAACGCCGTTGATGAAAACGGTCGAACCGCTCTTATCTTTGTTGCTGGCCTCGGCTCTGAGCCGTGCGTCAAGCTTCTAGCCGAAGCCGGCGCTGATTTGGACCATAAGGACAAGAGCGGCGGCTTTTCGGCTCTACACATGGCAGCCGGATACGTGAAGCCGATTGTAGCAAAGCTTTTAATCGAGCTTGGCGCTGATCCGGAGGTTGAAGACGAGAGGAAACGTACACCGTTGGATTTGGCACGAGAGGTTTTAAAAGCGACGCCCAAGGGGAATCCAATGCAATTTGCGAGAAGGTTGGGGTTGGAAAACGTAATTAAGGTTTTAGAGGGGGCAATATTCGAGTACGCGGAGGTGCAGGAGGTGATAGAGAAGAGAGGTAAAGGTGATAAGGTGGAGTATTTGGTCAAGTGGAAGGACGGTGGGGATAATGAGTGGGTCAAGGCGGGAAAGGTTGCTGAGGATCTGGTGAGGGACTTTGAGGCTGGGTTGGAATATGCCGTGGCTGAGTGCATAGTAGGGAGTAAGGAAAGGGAGGATGGGAAGAGAGAATTCTTGGTGAAATGGACGGATATTGAGGAAGCCACGTGGGAGCCTGAGGAAAATGTTGACTCTGATTTGATCGAGGAGTTTGAAGTGGGCCATAAGGAAGAAGGTGCAGTCGGGACCCAAGGACGAAGTTAAAATGTTGTTGGGTTGCATCTCATGAAATTTTCGTGTCAAATTCATTTTTAGATACTGGGCTTTTGGCCCATGATTTATAGAGGAAATTGATGTAGAGTGTTTTTTTGGGCAAAGTGATTACATGTCTCGAACTCTATTTTTGAATCTGCTGCATATATAGTTAAATGGCACATAGTAAATATTCATAAACTTTTTTTTTTTTTTTTAGATTGTTCATTTCCGATTGTGTTTTTAAAATCATTTGTTGGAATTTATTTTTAAGGGAAGAAATGGTCTTCCATCTTGGCGTAAGTTGAAAAATTTTGAACTTATTTCTTGACAATCTTGTTGACTTTTGGGGGGAAAATTTTCTAAGTGATTGCCTGATGATCAAGATGGTGTCAAATTTTAGTTTGGTTGATCACGGTTAAAAGACTTTGAGGTTTAAATAAACAAAACAAAGTTTTTAATTTCTAGGTGTGGTGCGAGCCTTAGACCTCGCAAACAAGTTGGGCTAGACCAAAAACAGATCGGACTAAAAAGATCTGAGTTTTCCTTTTCTCAGATCTGCAAGTCCAGGCCCGGCCCTAGAAAAGTTGAACAGACTGAGGGCTACTTTTTTTTTTTTTTTTTTTAATTATATATATTAAAAAAAACAATCAATCAATCAAATTATCAGTAAACAAAATGAAAAATAAAACATTTTTATGTGACACGGAAGGATTAACTAATTCATGAGATGATGATAATGATGATGTTCATATGCTTAATTGCTCACATGGATTGTCATGTGATTTCTATAACAAATGTGTGCAGGAGGAAATGCTGCTGCGGAAATGGTACAGAATTCTCATGTCATGACACCACCTAATCAATTTTCCATTTGCAATCAACATAAATTCAGCTTTTTTAATGAACAAATTCTGAAACTAAGGCAGGCTCAGAACTTGGAACATATCTGAAACTAGGCAAAGACAAACAGATGGATTAAAATTCGCTTTTGAATTTAGAGTTTTGAGGAAGCTTCTGTCCACCACCAAAAAAGCACAAGCTGGATATCATTTAAAGTTCTATAACTTTGAAGGTATGAACTCCCTTCCCATCTGAGCGTAAGAAATAAACTAAACAATTATGCAAATACCCAGATGCATAGCTACATGCATCTTTCAAGTATATCAATTTAAACTTCTTAAAACAATTATGTCATAGGAATTTTTGAGAGATTTCACCATTCAATTCAATAATCTTTGACTTCTATATATGTTCTTCACAACAAGTGGAGAAAGACAAGTTGTACACTAACCTCAATTCCACGGAGATTCATATATCCATATTAGGCTAGATCAAAAGAAAAACAAGATCCGGGCATGATCTACAATACCCAGATACATTTTCACCTAGATCATGCCCGGATCTTGTTTGTCATGAGCCGGACTGAGTATTGACTCAGACCGTACCAACGACCTATTGAGAGAAACTGAGAAGTGAGAAGCCCGGAAGGATTGAAAACTAGAGAACTGATTATTATAATTATTATATATATTTTTTAAATAAATTATTTTAATATTGTTTATTTTTAATATTTAAAAAAAAATTATAGATTGAGTATAAAAATATTTTCAATTTATTTGAAAAGTCAATTAATAAATATTTTTCTGTTCCAAAAAGAATGAGACTTGTTACCTTTTTTTTTTGTTTCAAAATAAATAATTTATGAACATATATCAATAAAAATATGTTGTGTATGTTTGAAAAAAATAATTTCATGAGAATATTCAAATTTTTTGTAACTCAATATTTTTTTCTCATTAATATAAAAAAAATTAATTTGCGAACTTAATTTTTTTTTTTTTTTGAAATGAGTGAAATACTTTTTTAACTTATAAATTATTTTAATTTATTTTGAAATAGACTGTGTCAAACAAGCTAAAAATAAAATAGCATACTTAGCTTATGACCTTGATAAGATGATTTTAATACATATATATTGAGGAAATATTTTGTTGATTTTTTGGAAATTGCTCGGTTAACTCACACAAAACTGAATATATTTGTTTTGCTTTTAGTTTATATTGCTACTCCTCATTTAGAATATATTTTGCAGGTTTTTGGTCTTTTTTGAAAGTTATTTTGAGCTAAAAATGAATAAGGGACGGATCATGGCTGAAGTAGGACAAAACTAAAGTAAAACGGAACAAAGTGACACGTTCCCAAAATGAACTAATTATAAAAACATTTGAAATCATAACAAAAATGAGTAACTAATGCTTAGGAAGTACATCTTTATAAATATTTAAAATATATAATTTTAAAATAAAATCTTTTCAAACAAAAATTCAATTCATTCGTAACAAAATTATTTCTTGAAAACATGCAATGTAATAAATATTTATTTTTCTCGTTTTACGTTTCGTTACTCATTTTAGGTTTCATTTTTCATTTGCCCAGTTTATTTTGTAGACTGAACCCTATCACTCGTCCAGTCTATTTTGTAGATTGAACCCACATATATACATTCGTCCAGTCTTGTTCTTCGACTGAATCTCCCATAATTATTGTTATGTTTTCTATTTTCATAATTAAGTGTGATTGTTAATTTTATAACCATGCACAATGCAAGTCTTTTCAAAAATATTTACCAATAACCTTTTCAAAATATTTGTCAATTCAAATATTTTTAGAACATTTACCAACATTAAATGTCACATTATATGCACATAGAAGTAACTGAATCATTCATGACATTTAATATTACGTTCATCACATTTAACATTTCATGGTATGTAAAAGAAAGCGAAAAATGCACTTGTCTTATTGCGCTAAATTTAGATCTCAATACAGTTTACTTCGTCTCTGTTTTCATTTCCATTTATGTTTTCGTTCGTTTTCTCCTTTTACATCCAAATCAACCTTCAAGCATTTCATGACCTTAGTATAGATTCATTCCTTGCAAAATTTATACTAAACTTGGTATATCTCCCCCCTTGAGCCTCCTTCTTCCACAAATCAAAGTTTCTCTTAGTTTTTTTTTCCACACTTGGCCTCTAACCTCAGATGTTTGATGTTTATTTGAGTGCTCTAATCAAGTAGAGGATGCTTAGATCTTGACTAGATATGCAATATTTGCAAAGGTTTTTTGGTATTTTTTACTTTTTCTCTTTAAACTTCTCTCTTCCTCTAAGTTGGCGTGTAGAAGAACGAGGAGGCAGTGTTGCCCCTTTGGCTGATTACCAAGGGCAAGAAGTCAAAGTTTGCTTTCCTTGCTTCCACAAGAACATGACATCTATACTCACACATGTCACCAATATTATGATGTCCAAATTTTTTATTTTTTTTTTTACACATGCTTGAAAACAAAAATACACACACATTGTACACCATGGCCGACTCTTCTTAGTGGGCTTAGCCCACTTTGTCAATTTTTATTGTTTTTTTTTTTATTTTTAATTTTGGTCCAACAATCCACTTTGAGCCCACTACATAAAAATCAAATAGTCCATGTTTATTTTAATTGGGCTTAACAAAATTCATACAAGCCCTAAAAACTCTTGTTTGGCCCAACACAAATTAGTTTAGTCTACAGTTAGGGTTTCCCTCATACCCGTCTTAAGCCAACATGAAATATTTTTTTTCCCGAATGAAGTTGCATAAAATGTATGAACAATTTCTTTCATATTGGATTTACAAAAATCATTTTCATAATTCCATAAAATTTAATTTCATATCGTTTTCATTCACTGAGCAAAATTCTTGGTTCTCACACCCCATATCATTCTCGCGTTCAATGTTTTCGGTCCAAAACCAATAAATTTTAATTGAAAAATACGTAGTAAAATTCATTATCTTGAGAAACATTATCATCATCCACACATAAATATTTACACTACATTTTCATTGTCCTTGATGGATTTTTCGGGTCTCACAGCAAAGTCAACACATAGCACTATAAGTTCTTGACATAAAAAAAAAACAAAACAAAAAAAGAGTCGACAAAGAGGTTGAAACACATATCACTGTAGCACTGTAGATTCATGTTATTTAAAAAAAAACAGAAGCCAACAACAGAGGCTAAACCACGTTCATAGATCTTAGTCATTTTTAGAGTAAAAGTATAAAATTAAATAAAATAAAAAACAGAAGCCGACAAAAGAAGCTGAAGCACGTATCAGTAGTACTGTAGGTTCATGTTAAAAAAAAAAAAAAAACAACAACAACAGATGCTGAATCACGTCCATACATCTTAGCAATTTTTAGAGTAAGAGTATAGATAAGTTGGTCAACATCTCAAACGAGTTATTCCATAACTTTGACCTTCACATTTTACAATTACAGTAAAAAAATTGGGTAAATTACCTAAAAAGCTAATGAATTATTTGTCAACTTTTAAAAATACCAACCACATTTTAAATTTTGAAAACCACCATTCATCTCAACTAAAATAATCCAATGTTACACAAAAACTTAATTTCTATTAGTTGATTAAGGTTGACTTGACGGAAATGCTTATTTGGCATTTTAAATTAATTTTCAATGCAAAAAATGGTGATATGGAAGTCGTGATGTGGCAAAATTAATTTCTTAAAACTTAAAAAAATATATGTGATATTTCAATTTGACAAAAAAAAACTCTTTAAACCAAAATAACAAGCAAAATTGAACTCAGATTTTGTCATCATCCCCTTATAGCAACCCCACCGCCGCCACACCCACCCCACAACTAGAACTGTTGAAAAAAAGTGGTAAATATAAATTTTTTTCATACTGCTGCAGGATATCTGTACCGTTGATTTTGAAAATTTAATTTTGGTTCGGTTGCGAAAAAAATATTCGATAAAAAATCTAAAGTGATTGCAGTTTGGATTTTTTCCGAAACTAATGGTAAAAACCGTTTTCTCATTTATCTTATTTTATTTTATATTATTATTATTATGTAGGTATAATAGTTTTTATTAGTTCTATAAATTATAATATAGGTTCAATTGAGAAGGCATTAATCATTGTGGATAGTAAGTTATTCTTAATATATTTTTAAAAAATTAAAAAAAAAATTATATTTTATTTATTAATATTTTAAAATTCACATAAATAAAATGATAATAATAAAAATAAGGTTTACTTGCTTTTGACTGCTCTTCTATTTGTCCTTTTACATTGCTCAATTTTTTAAATGAAAGAATTTCAATATGGGAGGCCCATGAAAAGAGTAGTTCTTGAAAAAAATTGGGTATAATAGTGTTATGGCACTTGGGCAAACCGATAAAAAGCTTTGTTACATTGCTCAGTACAAAAGAAGTAACTCTATTTCTGTAAGCATATGGAGTATAAACTACAATACTACTTCATGAATGATCAACAACAGTTAATAGTGATTTGAAAGATATATTGCCCTAAAAAATGGCCTTAATTGGGTAGCGGAAACAGGCCAAGTGGCCCCTTTTCAAACATTTATTTTTATTTATATACAAAAAATAAAATAAAATAAAATAATAATAATAATATTTTATTATTGCATGAAAAAATAGATCTAAATACAAACCATATAACAAAAAAACTTGAATTTGAGCTTTTGAGAACTAAATTAGTATATATAAAAAAAAAAAATTTAAAAAAAAGTGGTGCAACCCGGCACCTACCCGTTACCGCACCGCTTCAACGGTTGCGGTATGGTATTTTTCCCATTTGATACAAATGGTATGGTAGCGGTATGAATATTTGGTTCCGATACAAAAAAATTCTATTGAGCAGTACTACCCACAACTAGCATCACCATTACCAATACACAATCACAGCGTTTGAAATACTCATTCCGTTTTAAAAAAAATAAGATTGAGTATTTTTTTTTAATCTAAAATAAATAATGTAAGCACATATATTAATAAAAATATATAATATATATTTAAATTTTTAAATTTTTTTATAAAATATTTAAGGGTCTGTTTGTGAGTTTCAAAGCAACATAAAAGAAAAAAAAAATGATAGTTTTCTACCCAAATTATTTGTTTGTGAGTTTTCAAGCAAAGGAAAGGAAAAGAAAAGAAAAAATAGGCAAAAGAGAGGAAAATATTTTTTGCCTAAATATGACAAGATTTGGATGGAAAAGGAAACATCTCAAGCCTATATTATATAGTTATCACATTGTCTTCAATTTCTAAACACAACAAAATTTTAATATACTATTTATTTAAAATTATATTTTTTAAATAAAAATATTATTTATTTATATCTAAAATTAAAAATATAATATATAAAAAAATAAATATTTTATTTTGTTGTAAATAAAAATATATTATTGTTTTGTAAATAAAAATATAATATATTATTTATTTTTAAATAAATAAATTATTTATTTATATTTTTAAACTGAATAGGTATTAAAAATATAATATTAAAAAATAAAAATAAAAATAAAATATTTATTCATAATATTTTATTTATTTGTAAATAAAAATATAATATATTATTTATTTTAAAATAAAATATATTATTTATTTATAAATTTAAACTAAATAGGTATTAAAAATATAATATTTAAGAATAAGAATAGAAATATATTATTTATTTATAAAATTTTATTTATTTATAAATAAAAATATAATATATTATTTATTTTTAAATAAAAAAATATTATTTATTTATATTTTTAAACCGAATATGTATTAAAAATAAAATATTTAAAAATAGAAATAAAGATATATTATTTATTTATAATATTTTATTTATTTGTAAATAAAAATATATTATTTATAGTTTTTATTTTTATTATTTATTTTTAAATAAATATATTATTCATTTATATTTTTAAACTGAATAGGTATTAAAAATATAATATTTAATAATAAAAATAAAATCTTTATTTATAATATTTTATTTATTTGTAAATAAAATAAAATATATTATTTATTTTAAAATAAAATATATTATTTATTTTAAAATAAAATATATTATTTATTTATAAATTTAAACTAAATAGGTATTAAAAATATAATATTTTAAAAATAAGAATAAAAATATATTATTTATTTATAAAATTTTATTTATTTATAAATAAAAATATAATAAATTATTTATTTATATTTTTAAATTGAATATGTATTAAAAATATAATATTTAAAAATAAAAATAAATATATATTATTTATTTATAATATTTTATTTATTTGTAAATAAAAATATAATATATTATTTCTTTTTAAATAAAAATATATTATTTATTTATATTTTTAAACTGAATAGATATTAAAAATATAATATTTAAAAATAAAA
>JAUMHB010099220.1:0-10382 GCA_032359685.1 Pittosporum tobira
AATTTCAAGGTAAAATAATTTACCAATCCTAAATTAAAAATCTCACAATTATAACATATGCAACCAGTGGAACTCCAATTTTTCTGCATCACAATATTTTTTTCAATATTTTTATAAACTTCTTTACATTTTTTTTGAACAACTTTAATGTTTTGCACTTTTTGAGATTCACAGATGATAATTTTTTACAGAATTTAAAAGTAAATTGCAATTTTGAAATAATTCCCAAAATTCAAATTCTTTTGTTCGTCTACTGTTCATCATCTTCCAAAACAATAGCGCTATGGGAAGCACAGAAAAATGGCCGATTTGGCCCTTTAAACTAACCCCAAAACCTAAATTAAGAGTACCCATTGATAGAAAAGTATCTGGGCTTAACGTATGACACACAAAACAACGAAAATAAACCAAAAACAACATGATAATTGGCCGGAAAACACCATGCTTGCCGAAAAAATAACAAAGCTCCGATTGGGGTTAAAACTTCATCAAAAATGATGATTTAAAATGCAAATTGATGGAAAATCTCATGGAAAAGTTTATGGAATCCATTAATTGATTTATTATATCATAAAAACTAGGATTAAAATCTCAACCCCAACCCACATAAAGCATGGAAACGGGTTTTATAGAAATCATTGTTTTTTTCCAAAATTGAAACTGCAATCATGTTCTATATGATATGGAATGAATTAACATGAATTTTAATTAATTTTATGAACTCAATTACCTGCTTAATCGATCAAACTAAGGTCCAAAAATTGGTGGGTTTTGTTCTTTAATTTCTTGCTAATTTTTAAGAGATTTCTTGAATAAATGGTATCAATCTGTTCGGTTTTAAGTACAGAACACATTAGCAACAGAAATTGATGAGTTACGACGCCAGAAATCTCACAATTTGACAGCAAATTCGTAAGCTAGTGAAGGAGGAGTCGGGTGGGGACAGCTAGCCGGGTCAAACCTGGTCAACGTGTCCCACCAAGTCAACATTTTCATTTCGCGATATTTTGCTATTCTTTCATCCGATTTTGACAAACGCATACACTTTTCCAACTAATTTTGACGTTCTAAATGCATTGGCAAGGTTAGTTTTGTGAAAAGAGGCTTCTAAAAATGCGTTCTCAAAAAGTTAACTTGAGGGTTATGCGTGGTTTGACTTTAAATCTTTGAGACTCGTTTTTAACGAAAACGTGTTTCTTGGCTAATTTTGACATTTCGATTACAATGACGAAGTCTATTTCCTCATTTGATATATCTAAGTATAATATTTCTTATACGTTTATTGACCAACGAGACGAAATGTACATATTCACATTAACTATACAATTCTAGGATATCACACGAAAGATGTGATGGAATAAAAGGTAAAGTACAGAGTGACGAAGTAGAAGTTGAATGAATGGCAGTCTGAGGAGTAAGCAAAAAGGTGAAACAAGTAAGTGAGAAGTGAAAGTTATGGTAAGATTGAAAGTTAAAGGTTACGAAGATGTTGAAAGTTGAAAATTATCATAAAGATGGAGGCTGAAAGTAGTGATAAAAGTTGAAAGTTGAAGGTCATGTTAAAGTTGAGGAGTTGAAAGTTACGACAAAGTCGAAGGTTGAAAGTTACGATGAAGTTAATGTTAGAAAGAGGCAAGTGTTTGACGGATGGAACGATAGATTGAAAAATAAGCGAATGACGAAAGAAGTCAAAAAGGAGATTAGTTTCGATATGGTATTAAGTACGTAATGTAAACACCACGAGATTCATATTGAGTCTTATATGGACTGAATGAATGGGAGGAGTAAGGAGTTATATAAACTTCAAAATTATTAGAAAGTTTAATGAACAAAAGTACGAGATAAGTACGAGTATTTAATTGCCGAATGAGACATGAAAGATTATGTATTTTCATATAGATGCCGAGAGTTTGTATTGATTTAACACAAGATGATGATGATTGTACGATTATTGTATAATATATAATGATGCATTTTATAATATAGTGAGTAATGTTATTCTCGGTTATCCGAGATAGAATATTGACTATACAAGAAATGTTAGTCATTTGAAAGTAATATTGATAAAATTATTATGTGTTAGAATGTTGATAAAAATTAATAATGTAAAAAGGTTAATGTAATCTTAAAATTACTCGACATGTAGATTTTTGCAAAGGAAAGTTTTTGAGAAATAAAATCAAGTAAGGAATAGATTATGAGACTCACATGTAAAAGTCGCTATGTTTTAAAAAATATATATATATTTTGACCCTTTGCGACTTGTATTGATAATTTTTGATGTTATATTAGATGGCCACCAATATAATTTATCGAAAAGTTTCAGCAGAACCTAGAATGGTATAGTTTGACTACCCTACCCTTATGGGTTTGGATATTCACATTTAGTGCGACATAAGGCATTCCATTCTTGTGGAACGATATGGGTTACTGGTATGGGACAGTAACTTATGTCGGTTGGTAAGATTGCATTATTGTTGCGATTCTGGATAACCTATCATATCTCTGTTGTGGGATGAGGGTATGATGAGTTAAGTTTCGAATAATTGATGTGATATTTAAATCTAGAGTATTTGATTGAGTGTGTTCAATCAAATCCAAAAACGACTTATGTGTTTTGAGATGTATGGCACTATGTTACGAGATATTATTGAACTTATTTTCAATACAAAACAGAATTTTGAAAATCGTTACAACATTCTGCCTACGATATTGCAAACACGGACAAGACTCTTACGGTATTGTTTCACCTTAATAGAAAGGGTACTGAAGGAATCGACCAGCACGGGAATACTTTCAGACATACCAGTAATGGAATCGCCAACTTTGTAGAGGCTTTTTCCAACAGTTGCAAGATCTTTCAGTAAATCCTAAACTTCACCCAATTTTAGCCTTTTATTTTTTCGTACTCGCAGAAGTACTTCCTTCAACACTTAACTTACATTTAAATCTAGTAGGAAAACTACTATAACCAGGACTTGACGATGCAAGCCGTTTACTGCGTCTACAAAATGGATGACTCAGCAATGTCATGAGTAGGACGATTAGCAGAAATCCTATAAGAGATAAGATATGATGTTTTCAAAATGAAAGTCAATAAATTTTTCATATATACGATAGATATATGTATAAGTATGTTCAATATAAATTTTCGAATAAATATCACCTTCGATCCATGATTTGATAGTGATGAGTAACGAACGAAAAGTTGTTATGAGATGGAGATGTTTGATGAAAATCGAACATATGACTAAGTTAATTAATACTAGTCGCGTCTATGGACATACCCAAAGAGTTAAGACTTAGCACCTGATTTAGAACCGAATTTGCTAAGGACCCAATATTTATGTGTGGAACATTCTCCACAGTGTTAAAGAGACATATGATATATGAATCATGCGAAAAGGATAGTAAATGTTGAAAGGACGTTTTGAAAATATTATTATTTTATAGACAACGAATAGTTATGAAGAATAGAAAAAGAAAAGGAAAAGAAAAAAAACTAGTGGTCTACGTGGACTGTGGACCCCATCCGTCAACCATTTCAAATTTCAAATTTGCAGTGCTGCTATTTTATCTCGTTTTGCGAATCGATTAAAATAATAATATTTTAAATAATTAAGTAAATAAATTTTAAAAATAAAATATAATATCATACTCTATCCCTACATTTTGGCACTCTGTGATTTCAACGGCGCTATCCGTTTTTTCAAATGACGCTCCGATTTTAAAATCATTCCGAGACTTGGTCAAAATGAAAAACCGACTGCGTTTTGTATTACTATTTTTTGAACACTTTTCGAAATCGTTATCATATTTTTCCAAAATAACCAAAACACCCTTGATCATAGCATTTATCAAAATGACTAAAATGCCATTGACATAACATTTTACAAAATAACCAAAATACCCTTGGTCACAATATTTTTCAAAATTTTCAAATAAATCAGTTGTCTGGAAACTCAGTAAATAAAATAAAAATATACATTCATTCATTTATTACCTAACAATTATCAAATAAACCTTTATTATTAATTCAGGTTCTCACACCTCTATTCAAATTTTAAATCTTATATTGTACATTTTAATCATCTTTTTCGAGACAAAAATATTTTAGACTAACAAACATTTTTGTAAAGGGGGAGAGTATGATTTTAAAAGTCTAAATAGACACATATTATTACTTAATTTAAAAAATGATCACTTAAATCATCAAAACTAAAATATTTAAACTTCTATAAAAACTGAAGCATTTAAACTAAAATTCCTTAATTATTATTTATGAGAAAATGACTGAACACGATAAATAGATGTGTCTCTCATATTGTGAACAATTTGGTATGCCTAGAATATTATTTACACTAGTAATCAAAGATGCACAATATGGATGTGATAAAGAAAAAAAAAATCAAAAATAAAAATATATGAGAGATAAAAATTGAAAATATAGGAAAAATCAGAAAATATATATATATATATATTTTTTTTTTTTTAAGGTGGTAAAAAATTGAAGTCAGTTGGATAAATTTTAGTAATTCCGTATGGTTACATTCGGCCGCCCCTTTGTATAACAGATAGATGGATGAATCAGCGGCCCCATTTGATTAGATCGGGCCATATGAAGCAGATTGGGCCATAATAAGACCTACTTTTAAATTTTAATTAGAAAGAGCCCTTTGGGCCTTGAAGTTGGTCCAGAAGACAAAGATTAAGCTTACTCTCTGTCTCCGGATCTGTGTCCTATATGCGGGGAAGGTGTAAAGTAGTAATAAAAAGAGGTGGAAGTAAAACCTTGGTGCCCAAGTTTACAAAATCCAATAATGTGAAGGAAACTCCTAGATATTGGCCGAAGTAAATTTTAACAAATAAAAGGACTTACCAAAAGACCAGAGTCCAAAAATAGTAAACGCCTTGAAATTACACTAAATAAAACTTTTTATAGAATTAATAAATTCCAAAAAAGTTTCTAGAAAATACTAAATGGGACCCACTTACCTAGACCGGAGTCCAAAGCTGTCAACGGGGGGAAGGGAGAGAGAGTGTCATGCATAAAATCAAATGCCATGCACATTTGCCCTTTCCAGCTCTCTCCCCTTTTGGGTTTAATCATCTCTTTATTTTTATCATCTATTTTTAGAAAGGCCTATTTCTCAACTTTCCGCAGACCGTAATAAGGAGGGTTTATAGCTAGTATATAAATACACATTTATATAGAGGGTTCTTGGGGGTATATATATAGATATATAGAGAGAAAGTTTTATCAATTGGGGAAATTGGGTGTGGTTAAAATCAAAAAATGGGTAGAGGAAAGATTGAGATTAAGAGGATTGAGAATGACAATAGCAGGAAAGTGACATTCACCAAGAGGCGTAACGGGCTGCTCAAGAAAGCCCATGAACTTGCTGTGCTATGTGACGCCCAAGTTGCAGTTATAGGTTATTCAAGCACTGGGAAGGTGTTTGATTTTGCCAGTTCAAGGTAAAAAAAAAAAAAAAAATTCTTTTGTCGGTTTGTCCACATGCATGTAATTGATTTACTGTGTTTCTTGAATTTGATATGTTTAGAACCTTTTTGGTACTTTGATTGCTGATTGATTTAACTTATTGGTAATTTATTAAAGCGATCGGTGAGAGATTGCATTATTTATCGGGAGCGCATCTATAAATAGTGATTGCAGAGGTAGTGGTTGCGGATTTATCGTAATAAATTAAAATAAAATAAAATTGTTAAAGTGATTTATTGTTATTTTGAAAGGTTTTGTAGCTGGTATATATTTGAAGATATTAAATGATTATGCTAGATTTTCAACGGTTTCCCCTGTTTGGAGTTTGATTGTTGGTTTCAATAAAATCACACATGTTTGGGTTGCTTAGTAGTTGCTAATTTTGCTTTGATTGACAAAAGAAAATTAGGATAACATTGAATTTACTTGTGGAAATATCACGTCCCAAACTTTATATCTAGTAGATTGGCTTGTTTTGTTTTTCGTTTTTTACTTTTAGAATCATCTGATGCATCAGAAATGCCTTGTTGCACTGGAATAATCACTAATGGAGTTCCTCTGCTGTCAATTTTTTTTTAAAGCCTTTATTGTAAAGGAGTCCTAATATTTAATTTCGGAAGGGGTAAAACTTATAGCGGTATAGAAATGATTAATTATGTTATTGCATCTTGCTTAAATGTTGGAAGATACTCTATTTTGATTATTTATGCAATGACCACTGAAATAATCAAGTTGTGGAATTTGTTTTTTTGTAATAAAGATAGAGTTCTACATTGAATACATAATTTACAGAGGTAGAAATGATAAATTATCCTTTTGTGTTTTGCATAAATGTGGCAAGATATTCTATTTGACTATATATGCAATGGTCCCTGAAATAATATTATCGGCGATGGAATAAAGTTAGATTTGTATGATTGATGCATAATTGAAAATTGAATTTCTGATAAACAATGAAAAACCATAGGTATATTATGCCCTGCAAGGCCACTCCTATGCCTCATTAACCATGAACTGGGCCACACAACCCCAAATGTGGTGCATTTGCACCAATTCGTGAATTCAAGTGATTTGAAACCCTACACATGATTTCGTGAGAGAGACAAGGAGATATAAGAGAGACAGAGAGAGGTTTAATGATCTATGGAATTCAAAAAGACCCTTTGTGGTACCATTTTGTGGTACCATTTTGTGTTACTGAAATGTCTCGTGAAACAGAGGGGTTGCTCTTTAGAATACTACATTAGCTCTATTTACGTTTAGATTGAATTCCCTCAACATAGTGTTTCCAAGTAATCGTGAAGATATGTTGGTTCGTCATTTGTTCATGAGATCAAATCTTCTCATGTACATCTGTTACATTGACAATCTTCCTTTGAGTAGCTAGCCGTTTATTGATTCATGTTATATAGACTTGCTTATCTTTACTTTCATATTGCAGTATGGAGCAAATTCTATCGCGATACAATAAATGTCTTGAAACCTTAGGAACTCCTAAAGTGAAGCATGGGGCACAGGTGCGTACTTTGTCATTTTTAAGTAAACAATGTACATTGTGCTGATGGTAAAATAGGTTGTTTATGTTGATGAACCTGTTAGAACTCAATGCAATTTTCATATGAATTCTATACAGCTACTAAAGCAGTATTATTTACCTCATTTTTTGCCGAGAGTTTGCTCTCCAAGAAATGAATTTAATAAAAACAGTGAACACCATTTCCTGTAACTTGCAAGGTGAATTTGATATATGCTATCATTATTGATTGCTTGTTTCACTTAATGGCTAAGACATCTCGCTTTTTCACTTTTCCTATCTGAAGACAACTGTGTTATACTGCTATGGTTTTGATTGCATTTTTAGCTATTAAATGTTTCCCTTTTAATGGGAGGAGAATGTGGAGTCATGGGGTTTTTGTGCATAGTTACTTGTCTATTACATTACATTTGTTTCATATTTAGCTGTGGATCATTCCTAACTATATAATGTCGACAGAATCTCCAAATGAAAGCCTTCAGATTCGCTTTTGTTCCTCATAGTTTGCGACTTTTCTCTTTCTGGCTTAAAGAAGTGTACCTAAGGTCCATTATTTTGTCCATAGATTTTTTTGAAGTGTATTTGGTTGGGGGTTCTGTGTGTTAATTTCTGGAATCTTCAGGGATTTTTGTTTATCTCCTTGCCTAAGCCTTTTGTATACTTCGTTCACACATGGGTGTGGCCCCTTTTAGCGTGGCCCTTTTTGGTGACTTTCTGAAAAAGCTCACTGGTTTTAACAAAGCAATCCTTAGAACTAACACATGATATTGTACATACCACTTTCCCACTAATTTTTTTTGTTATTGAGTACAAGAACATGCCACTTGGTCCCCCTTGTTATTTGCTTGTTCAAAATACTGTTCTTGGTTATCTATTTTACTTTAAGCAGTTGTTAGCAGGTTATAAATATGGTTGTTTCTAATTTAGAATAGTGGCTCTAACTCTTTATCTCTTATCATTTTTTTAGTAAATTTTTCTGGTTATTTTCTTCAACTATTATGTTACAGAAAGACGCTAATGAGGTGGCCGTGCTGAAAAAGGAGTTTGAGACTCTCCAGGCAGAACAAAAGCAAGTTTGCTTTCTTAGCTTACCAAGTAATGAGACTTTCAAATTAAGACGAATGGCCTTCATGTTGCCATGTTTTTTCTACTGTTGTAGGCACGTGTTAGGTAAGGACCTAACTGGGCTGGGCTTGAAAGAGTTGCAGGAGCTGGAATTGATCTTAAATGAAGGATTGTTAGCTGTGAATGATAAGACAGTATGATGTTTTCTCCTTTATCTTTTCATTTCTAGAAAAGTGAAGTGTTTTTATAGAAAATTGTAATGGCCGGTTGTTAAATTCTCCACTCATCCCATTTTAATGTCCTAGTTTGTCTTTCATAGTCAATTTGACCATCTCAACAAATAATTAAGCATACTTATTCAGATTTTTGAAACAAATAGAGCGTTTTATTGATTTAAACATGGTCAGTCTGACCATAAAAGTCAAACTAGAATATTCGCATGTATTAGCTAAATGTTCAACTATTTCAGGAGAAAATATTAATGGCACAATTGGAAGAATCCAGAATGAAGGAACAGATGGCCATGCTGGAAAATGAGACTCTGCGCAAACAGGCATGTCAATCACATTTTGCAAATCCTGACTTATATTTCTCTAAAATATACAATTAATCTTTAGCGTTGCCGACTAAATTTCTCCTTTTGTTTAACCTTTCTACCCTTTCAATATGATTTAGATCAAAGAGCTCCACGGCTATGGTCCAATAAGTGCAACCCCTATTTCAGCATTTCATGAATATAAACCTGAAAGGGAAAGATTCCCAGTAAAAGATGGTGTCTCAAGTCTTGAAACAGTCTTCTGTGCTGAGACCATGACAGCATTGCAGCTGGGGTAATTTTCGTCTTTTCTTTTATATTTTACATAAGAAATCTTTAAAAAGGTCTCGTACACACGCACGGCACACACATACGTGCGTGCGCGCACACACATTTTTCAACTGGTCTTCATGATTATTCGTCCTTGATGCACAGGCGAACTCCATCTCCTGGATATAGGAAGAGGAAGGCACCAGAAAAGGAAACTGCTGACAAGGAAACTGGTTCCGACACTTCTGGTAGTCAACTAGAGATGTGAGATGTGAGCCTTTGCTAGTCTTGTAGCCTGGTTGCAATAGGGAACTAGTTAAGTGAAATGAATTTGCGATAGTTAAATTTAGTTTTTTTTAAAGTTAGATGTAGAGAAGTTTTCATCTTTACTGGAGTTTATCTGAAGGGTGTTACAGATTGGGAGGAAAAACTTTAGGATTATCCAGTTTTTACTGGTCTTGAGTTGACTTTTGGAAGTATAATAGAGATTTAGATGTATACTTTTTTGTTTTTGTTAAATACAGTAGTATTTTCCGGGTATTTTTGATCTATTCTTTGCACCCTTTGGTTTTATCATGGTTAATTGCTAAGAAGTAAATGAATGGAAATCCGAATCGATTTAATTTTTGGAATATCTTGTGAATAATTTCATTATTCTTCCTTATTCGTCTTGTCAGTTATTACTATTTTTCAATGTCTCCATTGCAGATTTCTTGTGATCATTTGTTACTAGAATTCAAGAATTTTATCTTCAAGATGAAGCCCATCTTTCTTAGTAGTTCATATTTGTTTACCAATCTTTTCTTGATTTTTATCTTGTCCTTGTTCTTTTGGGTGCTAAATGTATATACTGTGCAGTTAGTAGATAAGAATACAAAGATTAATAAATAGAGATTAAGAATATAAGCAAAGGTAAAACTGCTTTTATTTTCTGCACACTTCTCATTATCATTAGCTGAGATTTCTGCACACCTATCATTATCATTAGCTGAGCTTTTATAGTTACAGATATAAGACTCCTATATTTGTACAGCTCTATCTATTAGTAAGTAGTTATCTTAACAGAAGTTCCCAATACATATCAAGTTGTTACCACAATAACTTATGCAAATCAGATGGCCAGAACTGTAGGACATTCAGTTGGCATGTAATAAGATATTACTTCAATACTCCTCAACAAGCTGATGGTGGGGAAGACACCATAAGCTGGTTATGTAAAAATTGAAAACGAGAGGAGCTGATAGATTTGGTGAAGATATCGGCAATCTGGTCATGAGTAGAGACATACCTGACAGCTATATTACCTTGTGCGACCTTCTCCCTCACGAAGTGAAAGTCAACATCGATATGTTTGGTGCGAGCATGGAATACCGGATTGGCTTCCAAGTACGTGTTGAAGATTTTCAAAATCCTCAATAATATAAATCTGATAAATATATGTTTATATATTTATTGTATAATTTATGATGAAAAGA
>JAUMHB010099231.1:0-10381 GCA_032359685.1 Pittosporum tobira
CCTTTTCACAGAACTATGGAATTGATTAACAGAAGCAAAAGCATATAAAAGCACGTAATATGTTGGCTCACAGCTACACCCGTCCAAGTGAATTAATTATGTTATATTGTTATCTAAGACAAAAATATGAAAGCACAATGTTCAGAGGTGCTTATATATAGCAGCATGTCTGCAGTATCACTTCAGCTTGTGCTTATAATTCATTAAGGCCATTCCAGTTGCACATCCCAAAGGAAAAGGAAAAATTGAAACTAATTACTTTCCAAAGTCCAGACTCCGGACATATGTAAAGTAAGCCATGTAATTGTATAAACTAAGTTCCCTTCAAAGTCCAAAACATTATAAATGTATACTGCATACGGTCCACAATTAGAGATGGTTATTACTTTCTGGTACATTACAAATTTTATTTAGTACCATTAAACACCGTGATAATCCTAACTTCATTTTTATTTGTTTCAAAAATACTATTTTTTAATGTAATTATTGCAATGGAACATCTATTTTTTTTTTTAAACCATTGTTTCTTTTAAGGTATCTCTAATTTTGCTAAGGAGGGAGTTTATTTTATCAACGGAAATTTCAGAAACTTCTCTCCAAACTACAATGTGAACAAACTCATATATCAAGCTTTCTCATCAACCAGGACATCATTTAGCAAGAGTCGAAATTCAGTTCCCAAATAAACCAAACTGTTGGTTAAAAATATCTCAAATACTACTATGATATTAAACAACTTAAAATAACTTACCTTGTCATCCATAGTAATGACAATAATTTCAAGTACCACAATATCCTGCCACATGATCAAAAATGAAAATGGATGATTATACCACCTCTGTTTCTTATTTCTCCCTATAAACATATTGGCATGTTCAGATGTGGGTTCTCTCATTTCCAAAATAAATAAATAAATAAATAAATAATAATGATGATGATGATGTACCTCTCATATACTTCATCCGTTTCAAAATATAAGAACACAATTAACTTAAAAAAAATTGACTTTCAATATTTTTAAATTTAAATTTAAATTTAAATGAATTTATTTGATTACGGTCAATACAGCTGTGATAATCTTGAACTATTTGGAAAACACCATTAGTTGCAACCAACTATTTGCTCAAAAGGCAAATAGATTTATGTTAATTTTAATACTCTTGATTTTTGTTGCAAATCTATAACCATCCACCAACCACGATGGTCTGTATAGTTTACAAGTAGTCATATTAAAACAAAAGCCAGCACAATTTTATATATATTTATAATATGAAGAATAATTGCAAACATTCTCCAAAGACTAAAGACCTTCAGGTGCAACCAAGATTACCAGGAGCACATTCGAAACAATCAAAAAAGTTGACACAAATAAAAAAAAAAACAATAAATTAAAACTGAATAAAGAAAAAATCTCATTTGTGTTACATAGTATTCCGAGAAATATATGCAAAAGCTGGAACTAGAAGATTGACAAGACAAGAACTATAAATAAACACAAAAGCTAAGAATTGAATCAAAAAATCAGTATTGGATTGCAAACAACGGCTCTGACATTCTCCCAACCATAAAGATTGCATCCCCTTGGAGCTTAAGTTACATTTGCCATATCAAAATTGAAACTTTATGTCAAATTTTGGTCGTTCCCTTGTTTTGGAACACCCTCAATATGGAGTATGCCATCTTATTTCTTAAATGTTGTGATAAGCACTCTTTGAAGAGGCTAAACTTATTCTAATTTATCTTCCCTCCTTCACTTCCATTTTTCTAAAGTGCGACCGGTTCAATGTCACCATATCTTGTTTAAAGCTAGACTAGTTATGAACAGAAATATTATGGAGTATTTTAGAATATTATGTCAATACTGCAGGAATACAATCACACACAATATGACCAAGTCAATAATCATCACAAATAATATAGAAGAATTCTCACGCTCAAAACTAGAACCAAAAATCAATGCCCATGGCTATAGGAGTACAATACATGAGAAATAACCAATTTAATCATCACAAATAAAAGAGGGAATGCGAACCCAATAAGATTGCTTAAACAAGATCTTAGCTTGCAAAGTCAAAACTGGAAGGACTGACTATCACCACATCAGAACAAGATTCAAAGTTAAGATGCACTATAACAAGACTGATGATACTGAAACAAATTTGAGCATCACGTATACCTACACAACAGGCCTACACAACAGGCATCTGTATAGTGCTAATAAAAGAAAAACTAAAGTATAATTAAGTAATAATCAACTATTGATGTCTCGCGCAACATATACTAAAAAGTTCAGTCACCTTATTTCATCACCAGGAAGAAAAGTTGCCGTCAAAATACAATCATGACTCAGAAAACATAAAGAAAAGTATAATTTGGCAAAACGAATCAATCATTCAACATATTACACTTGAAACTCAAATTTCATAAACACGATGAAATCATAACAAATAAAATCTATAGATGGGAGTTTAATCAAGATGATTCACCTTAGCTGAAGAAGCTTGAGGCAAAAGATTGTCTGCTGATGCGATCACATTTGCAGCAGCGTTTATAGTCTCCAATGTGCTATTAACACCTCCCATTTCTTCGTTCATTTTCTCGATCAACAAAAGTCGAAAATTTCTCGAGAAAATGAAATTCTCTAAATTCACGAAATTAGAGAAATCAAATCTGGCTTATTTCTCTCTTTCTTTCTTCCTTCCTCTCTATTTTTTCCTTTTCTTGTTCTTTCTTAATCATTCCCGAGTTTTTTTTATTTTATTTATATATATATATATAATACGTCTCATAAAATAACAAACGATTAATAAACGACTTGGTCTAAAAATATTATTTCGAAACTATATTAATATTACACTCGTTTTCTATTAATTTGGGTGATTTGAATTCAACGGTGATATCTGTTTCCTCAAACGAGGCTTGCAACTTAAAATTACCTATTATATTACTTACATCACCACTAGTTTCAAGAATTTTTACTTTGCCCCCTTTATTTTAACTCCTAACCATATAACCCCCAATAAACTTAATTCATAAAAATTTAATGTCAAGGAAATGTTAATCACCTTAAACAAATATCATTCGATGCAATTTAAAACTAGAAAATTTTCATAAATTTTTATTTTAAATTTTCGGGGTCTCATACTTCTTAATAATTTTAGTTGGATATTCATAGAAAATATGTAAGAATTAATAAATTTTAGACGTTCAATTAAGTTAATCATAATAGGACGTTTATAATTTAACCAAAAATTAATTAGGTATAGATAAGAACTTCTAATCATTATAAAATGTTTATAATTTAATCATAAATTAATATGAGAACTTTTAGAACATTATTAGATAAGAATAGTTTATTCAAACCTTGTAATCAGAAGATATAACATAATTCAAGTCGGGCTTGTAATCTGTTTAAGCTACATATGCACGCAGACAAACAAAAAATTTATATTTCTTTTATCTTAAATTAAATATCTTAATTTTTTGAATATTTATTATATAAAATTTATGATGTTCTAAAAACACATTTAAAAATATTTTTGTGTATATAATATATTTATATGTTATATTTTGAATATATTTAATAAATATAAAAATATAATAGATAATTATATTTTAAAAATATTTTAAAATTTGTATCAAATATTATTAATAAATTAAGAAGCATGTGTGATTCTAAACGTTTCAAATGTCATTAGCAATCATGCAGCGAGAGTCCAAATGTCACTGGCCAAACATTCTGGCCAACCTTGCACACAAACGTGACAAAAAGACAAAAATTGTTATGACAGTTTCATAGAAGAAGACTTTATCTGATGTCGGAATCCGCACAGGCGGCGCAGCCGCAGCATCACCACCTCGTAGAGGTGGAGGAAGCAGAAGAAGGAGCTGCAGAACAAGAAGATGAAAAGGCTCGCCGGACAAACAAGCGCGTCGCATCAATTGACATTTTCAGGGGATTCACTGTCGCTGTAAACTCTATCTCTCTCTACCCGAAATTTATATAGTTAATTGCTCTTTTTGTTTTAAAAAATATTTATTTTTAAAATTTTTAAATTCAAACTATTTTAATTCAATTTCTTTGCAAAATTAGTACCCCCTTCGTGATACTGATAAATTTCTAAAATGACATGTTTATAACTTTCAGTAGAAATGTAGAAGTAATGATATGATCTATATAGTAATTGACGTACTTGGAATATAGAAATGGTATTTGAGGACTTTATTTCAATGCATAGTTTAAAATTAGAAATATATTGCTATTTTGGAATGGACTATAAAAGAATAATTACCTCTAATTTTAGAATTGATTCTACTAGAACTTTGTTATCTAGCAATACTTAAATTGTTTGTGTGTGTTTGTTTTTCCCTGGCTTAAATTGTTTGTGTGTGTTTGTTTTTCCCTGGCTTGATATCGGACTAAAAGTCCAGTTTGAAAATGCAAATTTTTAGAGAGGATATAGAAGTTAACATAATCAATGGCCAGAGATCACAACTTGCTTAAATATAATGAATGTGTTTAATGACAAGTGCATTACTGAGGTACATGTCATGAGTTCAAAACTCTAGGAAAATGCTTTGGGAGCTAGGGGTTTCCGGTATACACTAAAAGAAGGTACCGAATGACGACTGACTGTGTCTCCACAAAAAAACAATAGTAGATTAAATTTGAAAATGGAATCTCATTTCAGGACTTCCTAATTTGCAAGAGGGTTGGTCTTTTGAAATTGGAAGAGTACAAGAACTGAGTTTGAGAAAGAATATAGCCTTATTAAGGGTTTATTTGGTACACCTTACCAAACTCAGTATCCAGCTTAAATCCAACTTCAAGTTCTTAGTTGAAGTTGGATTTAAGCTGCAAACTTAGTTTCTTGAACTTATATTATCTGCCAAACATGATTTTTTCGTTGCATTTCAATTTTTACAATCTCTAAAAGCTTAATAAGCCGATATCAAATGAGCACCAAGTGTTATGAATATTTCTCTTATCTATATCATGTTGTTTGGGATGAAGTTGTATTGTACTATAATCTTGCTTTAAATGTCAATGATTGATGAAATTGATTAAAGGCTTTTGTCTTTTAGGTGCTGTGTCAAATGTTTAATTTTCTGGTGTCCTCACTAACAACATTTAGGATGATTACTACATGTTTTGCGCTGGGGTACCTTATTTTGATAGATGTTGGGACCTCATTATGCTTACTTGAATATACCTCTACTATTTGCTTTGGTACAGAAAACTGCATTTGTTTTCATGTTGGTAGTTGATCCAGTTATGATTTGTGTAGCTTTTGTCATTCAAAAATTTATTGGGTCCATTTATTTCAGCATGTAATTACCATTCTAAACATTTGTGATAAATGAATTGTAGTTGATGATATTGGTTGATGATGCTGGGGGAGAATGGCCTATGATCGGGCATGCCCCATGGAATGGTTGCAATCTTGCTGATTTTGTAATGCCATTCTTTCTATTCATTGTGGGAATGGCCATTGCACTTGCTCTCAAAGTTCGTTTACTCCTTTTTTTTTTGGGGCGATATTACAGTTATGTACCGAGGCTTTCCATAAACATGTATTCATTTGTGGTTGCTACACAGAGAATACCTACCCGTCCCCTGGCAATCAGAAAGGTGATTCTTAGAACTCTCCAGCTTCTCTTTTGGGGTCTCCTGTTACAAGGTCAGCCATTATTAATTCGTTAGTAGTTATTTTTCTGTTTAAATTTTTTTCACAATCGTATTTCTAACAGCTTGGAGGAGTAAATGTTCAATTCCCTCCAAGTTGAGCTTTATGATTACCTGCACCTGCTTAGCATCCAAGAATATATACATTTTAATGCAAATATGTTTTCCAACAAGGTGCTTTATTAATATATAATTTATTTACTTTTTACTATAAACTTCATTGCATTGTGAAGGGGGTTTCTCACACGCCCCCGACAAACTAACGTACGGGGTCGACATGAAAATAATAAGATGGTGTGGCATTCTCCAGGTAATGTTCATTGCAACCTTTAGACTGTAATTATTTTTATCACCGTTTTCAGTTTTAGTATATTGGTAGGTTGCAGTAATTCATATCGCCTTTTCTAGAGAATTGCTCTTGCCTATTTGGTCATGGCACTGGTAGAAATCACAACAAGAAGTGCGCAAGTGAAGGATTTATCACCTGGACATTTCTCCATATTTAAGTTGTATATTTGGCACTGGTTAGTATTAACTCTGCTGTCTATTCTTCGTTTGTTTTGTGAATGAACGATTATACATCTTTGGAGTTTCAATTTCAGGGTGCTTGGAGCATGTGTTCTTATTGTTTACCTGGCTGTTATTTATGGGATTTATGTTCCTGATTGGCACTTCACTGTTCAAGATACAAATAGTGCTGATTATGGGAAGATTTTAACTGTAGGTCTTTGGTGCCGAAGCCCATATCTCATATCACTTACCAGTGGATTACGCTAACTACTAAACGGTTAAATGTTGCTATTTTGATATGGTCATTTCAAACTGAAATAAGATGTTTGATAGTGATTTCTACTTACAATAGATTGGGCAGAAAGTAAAGAAAGAAATGACAACAGATAGTTTAGTAGCGACTAAAATTTTAACGGAGACTTATATGACACAAAATTTGGTATAAAGAGGCCCATGTCGAAAGATGACCATGTTGAAAGATGAAACAAATGTTCAACAATTGTTGAGATTTTTCACACTCGTTTACCTTGTGATATCAACTAAGATTCCTTCCAGGTATCTTGTAACGTGAGGGGAAAACTTGATCCGCCTTGTAATGCTGTCAGTTATGTCGATAGAGAAGTGATGGGAACTAATCACATGTATCAGCATCCTGCTTGGAAGAGATCTAAGGCGAGTCATGAGTGTTTATTTTATTATTCATTCTTGGTGAAATTTTGGTCTTTATTTCACAAATCTCTATTACTCTCTAAATAAATGCAGGCTTGCACCAGGAATTCCCCTTATGAGGGACCTTTTCGGGAGGATGCTCCATCATGGTGCTGGGCACCTTTTGAACCTGAAGGAATTCTAAGGTCTTTTGTGTACCTTTGTTACTTAAATCTCTATCAGTGTCTTTACCTAAAAAATCTGTATTAGTGTAGTAGAGAGACGACTGTGGGAGTGTGTTAGGTATCTACCTCCTTCGGATATTACTATTCAGTGTCTTTATGGTATTTTCTTTTATTGGAAGTTACACAAGTACGATTGTCAATACGTGGCATTGGTCTTAGGTTCCAAACTCCAAAGAGGGAATGATCCATTGGGTAACTCACAAATATTTTACTATGGGATTGATCAACATGGAAATACTACAATTATGTGACTATAGGATTGAGTGCATCTACAATTTAGAATTGTAGTTAGGAATATACTAATAACACATGTGGATTAATCCTATAACTGCAGCTCAATCTCAGCTATCCTCTCTACACTTATCGGGCTGCATTTTGGCCATGTGCTTGTACATTTAAAGGTTAGGCCTATATTAATGCCGTTCACTTGTGATTATTGCGAACTCTTCGTGCTACTTTCTTACTGAATATATGAGGTTTAGGGTCATTCATGTAGACTGAGGCATTGGATTGTGATGGGCCTCTTTCTCCTCTTCTTCGGTATTACTCTACATTTCACACATGGTGAGAATTGGGAGAGCTTGAAATGAAACAATTTTTGCTCTCTATATATGTAATGCGTATCATCTTTTTTCTTATCCTTGCTCTCCCCTGGTGCAGCAATACCTCTAAATAAACAGCTGTACACTTTCAGCTATGTATGCGTAACGTCAGGGGCAGCAGCATTGATGTTCTCAGCTTTCTATTTTCTGGTACTACTGTCATGAAAATTTAGAGATTCAGTAATTAATGGTTTTTGAATTTCTCGTCTAAATTTCGATGCTCTTTTCCTGCCAGGTAGATATTTGGAAAATGAAGTACCTGTTTCTGCCATTTGAATGGATTGGTATGAATGCTATGCTTGTCTATGTCATGGCAGCTGAAGGGATCTTTGCAGGATTCATTAATGGGTGGTATTACCTTGACCCCCATAATACACTGGTACTTTTTCATGTCATTATTATCATGTTTTTAGCCTTTTTCTAATCATATAAGTGGGAGATCATGATCCAATCTATTTATCCGAAGTCAAAAAGTAGATCAATGGCTATTTTGCCCAAGGAAAACATCATAAATATGTGCGTCAATAAGAGTTCAAATGCAGAAAACCTCCTAAATTTCCAAGAACTTGAAGGTCTCATTGGAGGACCCACATAAGCATGAATATGGATTTCATGAAGTTCTGAGTAACTGACCGTCAGTCAGTTGTTATAGGAACTTCATTGTATTTGTATAGAACATGTTTGGATATTGATGGACCATGGATATGTGCTCCCTCCCCTCCGTCCTAGAAAGATCACATCTTTTTGATCATAAGGACCGAATTTTAAGATACATAAAAAATATATGTAAATATCACATATTTCTTATTTTTAAATCTATTCACATGTTATACTTTTAGTTGTATTAAAAATATTTTTAAAATACTCTTTCCGTCCCGTTTTATTTGTCATAATTTTTTTTTAATTTGTCCTAATTTATTTATCACTTTCTTTTAATGTACCAATTTTTGTCAAAATTTTCCAACCCTAAACATCTTCTTGCTAACTTGCTTTGGGCAAGGCAGAAGGACCACGTGACACTCCGATTCTGTACAATCACTATTTTTCGAAAATACTTTATTATCTTAAGTGACTTAATCCATTCCTTAGGAAAACCAGTTATCAAACATCTTCAGTCCTGAACTACAAGTGGTTAATGTACCACATTTATCCATGTTTGACTCATCCCAAAATCACATATACATCATTTTATTATATTACAGCAGAAACGAAATTACAAACAAGGTGAAATATTATTGATACAACACAACCATCATTCTCCTTTCTCAGGTTAAGACAAATCTCCAGCGCTCTCGTCTTCCATCCTTTATTGTCCAAATTCCTCGAACACTCCCATCTCGATCTAATAAATCTTGCCGTGCTTTAAACTTACTCCAAACTGAACATGTTGTTTCTGGCTTCTATTTCTGTTTTCGTTCTTGTTTTCTAGTTACTATTCGAATTATCTTCAAGCCTTCTCTAGTCCTTAAACAAATTCCTTCCAATCTTGGAGTTTCTTGCAAGTTGAACCTTAGACCTCCTCAGCTCTAGCCTCCCTTCCTCTTCTTGTGCTTGTTCTTCACTTAAATCAACCCCTTTTTAGCCCTTGTTCTTGAGCTCTAGATGAAAATTCACTCTTAAATTAAAGCCCTCTCTTGCTAGTTTAGGATTTATGTGACTTGAAAAAGGCTTAATCTTGCTTGGAATTGCTTAATTGACTAGGGTTTTTGATGAATTTTTCTCTCTCTCACTAGATGGACAACACAAGAACTCTCTCTCTTAACCAAGCTAATGGACATCCAAATGGGGGAGATGAAGAAAAAAATATCTTGCTTGCTTATATATATATATAGGACAAAGCGGTAATTTCACCTTAGAAAACTTCTCCAAGAAGCTAAGGGTATTTCAGTCATTTCACATTATCTTTGGAGGGTAAAGTGGTCATTTCACCTCATCGCTTATGTCATCGCTTACATCATCACTTGTTTCAAAAATTCTCATTTTGCCCCCCTTCACTTTAACTCCTAACCAAGTAAGCCAATAAACTTAATTCATAACACTTTAATCCCAAGAAAAATTCAATCATCTTAAACAAATATCACTCCATACAATCAAGATTAGAAAATTTTTGTAAATCCTTACTTTGAATTTTTGGGGTGCCACCTAATAGATGCTTAGTAAAGTAGCCAACAAGGCCCTTGATATACATGCTTAAAATTGAAATTTATCATTTTAATCATTCATACAATTTTCCAAGTTTTGGTCAAAATTTGGTTTGACCTCAGTAAACCCTTAGTACTTCACTAGCAAAATTACATTTTTTTAATCCAAATATTTTAATCGTACATCTAATGTCCTTAAATATCATTTAAAATATCAATTTCCATTCTCCGAAATAATAATTTAGATAATTCCTTTATTTTGAAAGTACGGGGTGTCATAGACCAAGGGAAAGAAAAGACAAGGATATGGTTTTTTCCTTTGTTCTTTCTATCTTCGGGCCTCAAGGCCTCCAGGTCTCCACCTACTTGTGGAAGAGGGAGGTGAGATAAGTATCAACTCTCTCTCCCTTTTGCACTCCTCTCCATCGGGGAGGGCTGGCTCTTACACTTGTTCTTACACTTGTTCGACTTTTAATACCCACAGATCCGCTGGAAGTAGGCACCCATGGGAGGCATGGCTTCGACTCCAAGTTCCTCCTTAAAAAAAAT
>JAUMHB010099242.1:0-29814 GCA_032359685.1 Pittosporum tobira
ATACTATAAATATAATATTAATTATATTAATGTAATTAATATTATATTCTCTAATAATAATAATATATTTAACAGTTATAACCATAACTGATACGTATTGGGACCATGAACCTAACTTATATTATTCCGTTGATGCTTCATCAATGTTTCGAGTATTTAATGCAGCTGTCTTCTTTTAACAGCTAAGGATGGAAGCAGTTTCAACAGCAGTGTGGCTGATCAAGAAGTATGTTTGGTTTTCCTTTCATAACTGTTCAATGACTGACTTGCAAGTTTCTAAGTCTACTTCTTCTAATATCCAGGCCCTAATCTGTTTTGATGTGTTGTGAATTTATTTTATAAATTCAAGACTGGTACATTAGTCTTTTAATTTTGTCCCATCTCTAAGTGGCATTTTCAAATGTGATTGTGTTATTCACTAGTGGGTTTCGCAATATGTATTCTGGAAAATAAAGATGTGTGAAAAGATTTGGTATCAATATAACTGGAAACAAAATCAGGCCAAGAGAGGCAATCACAATCTGTCAGAAACTTTGACTTCTCTTTATTCTATTTGTCTTTGATATATGGAGATTTATTCTATATCAAGAATTCATTTTATATAAAAGATTATTATGTCTACAATCCCTACTGAATGAAAAGTTTGGTTTTACAATAAAATATGTCAAATTCCTACAAGTAGCTCACATACCTGCAACTTGACCACTTAGATTTATTCTGATCAGGGATTTTTTAAGACAATTGAGTTCTTTTGATTTCAGTAGCTTGGTATCTGTTTTTTAATATGAAGATACCTTTTCTGATCACGTTATGCAGGCTGTATTGGAGACAGTGGCTAAAGTCACCCATGAGAAAATGAAGAAAAATGAAACTCAAGAGATGAAGTAAGGGAATGTCCAGATAACAGATGTATTCTGGCATTTGTTCTCTTATAATGCATGATTATTACAGATGACATATACTACCTCGGTTACAAAATTAGAGATAGTTATTCCTTTTGGTACGTTCTAAAATTAGAGATAGGTTTCTATTTTGGTACCATAAACACCATGATATTTTTGATTTATCATTTCATTATAAATATATATGAAATTTTACACCATCTCTAATTTTTTTTTTGTTTTAAAACACTTTTCTTTTATGTAATAATTGTAATCAAACATCTACGTATAAAAACTATCGTTTTCTGAAGGAATCTCGAATTATGGAATGGAGTGAGTACTAAATGTCAGCATGAACATTTTTTTCTTTAATATAATTACATGTTCAGACAACTACGTCAAACTTTACTTCATCAGTGTATACTATTTTTTATTATAATCTTTCCAGTGGAACTAGATCATTCCAGTTGCAAGATGTTTTTTCCCTGGAAAATGAAGGTTCTGATGACATGACAACGTTGATAGACAAAAAGGTGATTTGATACTTACTAGTAAACTTTCATTTTAAATTTTTATGCAGTACCTTTCTCCTTTTAGCACCTGGTTATTTGGTTCACTTACTGGCAGGACAATGTCTTCGTGATGTCAAATAAAAAATCACGATATCCAGTACTTCAAGTTGATCTAAGGTCCATCACTTACATGTTTTTTAAGAAACTTATCTCTCTCTCTCTGAAATCTAATGTTTCGAGCTATGAATTTACCACGTTGCTTTTCTGTAGGCTAATTTCGGACTTGGTGGTTGTTATAGTGTCTGCTGCAATTGGTGGAATCATTTTCTCCTGTCTGGGGCAACCGGTTTGTGCTTTAGGTCTTGGCTGCGTTTTTTTTTTTTTTTTTGATTTTTTTTTGATTTTTGGGTTTCTTAAGTATAGTTGGTTTTAGCGATACTTTCATCTTTACTTATTTTTGGGTTCTGTATTCTTATCGCTACTCTTGGTAGGTTATTGTCGGATATCTTCTTGCGGGTTCACTTATTGGACCTGGTGGGTTGAAGTTCATCAGTGAAATGGTACAGGTATGTTCTCATGGGTTGCTCAGATGCAACATCATGCTGGTTTTACCTTTCTGTTTTGTACTTTTGTTTAATTGTAGTCTTAGATTTCCTCCTTAATGATTAGTAATGATATTAGTGGCCTTTATATTGAGCAGCAGACCATTTAGTTTGCTTCCTTTCCTCGAATATTTCTGCCTTTAGGTTCTTGAGGGCTATATTCTGTATATGTTTTTATTCCAAAAAACATGTTACAGTTGTTTTTGATGAATGGTTGATTCTTGAACTTGATAAATATTGGATCTAAATAGAAATACCGTATGGTAACTTGAGTTATTTGTTTCTTTATCATTACAGGTTGAGACTGTTGCTCAATTTGGAGTTGTCTTTCTTCTATTTGCCTTAGGACTGGAATTTTCTTTGACGAAGGTTGTTATCTGGTTGATACTGTCATTTGGCAATTCCTTCTTGTCTAGTAAATAAACTAATTTGCATAGATACCCATTGATATCTCTTTAGTGGTCTACGAATGGCCCTTAACCTTTAATTGTCACTGATGCAGCTAAAAGCTGTGGGTCCTGTTGCTGTTCTTGGAGGGCTGCTTCAAATAGTTATTTTTATGTTTTTAGGTGGCGTAACTGCCGTGGTAAAGTGTTTACCTTCGAGAGTCTGTTTGGTTTATGGCCTTCTTCGAAATATGTAAGTATTGATTTGAATGCCATGAGTTTCACAATCTGTTAATCTGCTACAGTTCTGTGGAGCAAAATTGTCGGAGGGCATATTTGTGGGGTGCTTCCTTTCGATGTCATCAACGGCAGTGGTATAGTTTTTTCCCATTTCTGTTGCAATTATTACTTTTATGTTCGCCGTCATCTGTCTCAGGTTCCTTTGTCCTTCTTTCAACAGGTGGTGAAATTTCTTGTTGAAAAGAATAGCAATAACGCTCTTCATGGTCAAGTGACAATTGGGACGCTTATATTTCAGGTAATCCCGAGGCCTCAACAATTGTTTTTTCCCATATTAGAATGCCTACCAATGATAGATTTGGAAATCTGCCCATATCGGGTGCATCATTTCCTTTTGTTCCTTCACCATGGCGTATTCCAGGATTGTGCTGTTGGTTTACTATTTGCTTTGCTCCCAGTTCTGGGTGGCAACAGCGGCATTTTGCAAGGAATGGCCTCAATGGGGAAAGTGTAAGCTTCTTCTTTAATTTTTTTGTTTTTCATTCTTTCCATGTCAGATACCTTCTTGTGCTGCTAATATAAGCAGAAAAATTTTAAATGTCAATTTATTTTGATAATTTATTCTGTGCATGTGTAAGCTCATTTTTTCTGAACAAATGTCCATGCATAGATTTGAATTCTTATTGACTTCAGGCTGCTGGTCTTGTCCACATATCTCTTTGCCGCATCTGTCTTGACTTGGTCATTCGTTCCTCGCTTCCTAAAGCTAATGATACAATTATCATCTCAGGTGATTCCTTACCCTCAATTGTGTATCCTTTTTTGTTTCCTATTTCTTTTGTATATGCATGCGCCTAGGAAATTCTGGTGATATAATTCTCTTATTTTTCTTCTTACCTGATGTTAAATAGTTTCAGGAGTGTAAGTACGACGACTTTCTAGTAATTTTTTACTTTTCTGGCATCAGTTACGAACCGCTGGGAACAACATATAACTTGATTTGAGCTAAGATTTACTTCTAAATTTGTGTTTTTCTATGATGTCCAGACAAATGAGCTTTACCAGCTTGCAGTGGTGGCTTTTTGCTTATTATCTGCTTCGGTGAGTGCAATATAAGCTTATTTCTTATTTTCTCCTCTTCCTAGTCGACGATGGCTAACAGTGTGTATCTTTAAATGTGTCTTGCTGGCCTGCATAACTCAAAAGAGATCTCAATACTGCTTTTTCTGCCAAGCGTAGGAGTTACAAGTGAAAGTTTCAAGACTTCACAAAATATAGTAATAATTCAAAATCTCAGATACGGTCCCTCATCTAAACACGTGCTACCAAAAAATACCAACAACTTTTTGTGACTTTTTGGGTGGAATTTTGCTGGGCCCAATAATATGATCAAGGTGTTCTTTGGACATTGGATTGAAAGTATAAAAAGGTTTTGTCAAGTTATATGAACACTAAATGTTAGAAACAAGAACAGTACTGGGCCAACCCAGTGGGCCATTAGCACCATGATGCAAAAAGAACCGTCTGCATGCATAGGTTCAATTTATTGATAGTTAGGGCAATAATTTTAGTTGGTATATATATCTGTGTGTAGGTGTTTGTACTAAGGTCAAATGATCTGTGTGTGAACTACAATGGTAAAGAAGATGAAAGGGAATGAGGAGAAAGACGAGGAACAGTAAAATTAAAATACGACAAAGACATGAGATCTTCTTAAGAGAGTGGAGAGAAAGAACAGTGAAGGGAAAAAATGTTTTAAATCTGCTTGTAACTAACAAATGTTGGTTTATAATGTATAAAAATGATGTAGAAAATGCGATCATTGTCCTAGAACAGTTTTCAGTTGAAGACTTCAATGCTCTTGAGTTTGAAATAGTTGTTAGTATCAAATCCTTGTATGATGTGCTGTTTATGTTGAATTTAAACAGTTTGACTGCATCACTTGGTTTTTCTAATCGCCTTACTAATACTTTGATATGCAATGTTAACTTTGCAGTGCAGTGATAAGCTAGGCCTAAGTCTTGAGTTGGGTTCTTTTGTGGCTGGAGTTATGATATCCACCACTGAGTTTGCACAGCATACTTTAGATCAGGTGCTTCTTTCTTGGCAACCAAGTGTGCATTAAGTTATGTCATTGATCTTAATTATACAGCACAGCAGTAACTAATGTATATACCTGTGTATCATTAAATATACATTTATTTTTGGATGGCGTTGGTATACTTCAAATCTAAAATGATATACTCCCTCTGTCCTAACAAAAGGTGTGCCCCTTGTGCTTGGAAGTACATTTTAAGAAATTTTCAGTTTGCGATTGTACTTTTGGCAATTTGGCTTTTGTATGTTGTTGGTTCGGTAAATGTTTCCAACAAGCTTGTTTTATTGTTGTAGGTGGAGCCAATTCGAAATCTATTTGCTGCTCTCTTCCTTTCCAGTATCGGAATGCTTATTCATGTGCACTTCTTGTGGGCTCATGTGGATATATTGCTGGCGTCTGTTATTCTGGTTGTCATTGTTAAGACTACTGTTGCTGCTGTAATCACAAAGGCCTTCGGATATGGCAATAGGACATCCTTTCTTGTAAGTGAACTTGCTAAATTGAATCACGTTGTTAAAAGGAGTAAGTTTGCAAATTTTTGTTCTCTTTGAGATGTATCACAGGTTGGGGTGATGCTTGCTCAAATTGGAGAATTCGCATTTGTTCTTTTAAGTCGTGCCTCGAATCTCCATCTTGTTGAGGTTATCCCTCTCTTTATCCCCAACTCTCACCATTTTGGGTCTACTTCTTATCCTCCATGTCCATTGTAATCTTTTCGCTCTTCATCAATAAATTTTTATTCATTTCACCTAAGGTTTAACTCAATAGAGGCCTTTGGTGCCATGTATTTTATTCTGTTAGCCCACTCTTCGGTTAGTAATTCATAGAAAATGCTGCTGTTGCTTGCTAACGAAGTTTCTCTTAAATCATCTAGGGAAAGATGTACCTCCTCCTCCTTGGAACAACAGCCCTCAGTCTGGTAAGCTTTCTTGTTCCCCCACCCACCCACCCAAATAAAAGTTCTCACTCTCTCTCTCTCTCTCTCTCTCTCTCTCTGAGTTGTATAAACAATCTAATTGGGATGAGGTACAATACAGGTAACAACTCCTGTATTATTCAAATTGATACCTGCCATGGTGCACTTGGGAGTTCTCATGCACTGGTTTCCCTCAGAAACCAACACAGAGACTCAGGTAGCTTTCGTTTCGCCTACCTGTCTATAGCGCACACACACATTAATGCATTATTGCCTCCAATACGAAATTATCTGTTCATCCTGTCATTACTGTTATATATAAGTAAATGATACACATTCTTCCTCGTACATATGTTATGGCTATGATACGAGGTAAATATCTTGCCTATCTTTTCTTTGTTCATTCTTTTATTTTTCACCCTATTGTTGTCGTTCTCTCCCTCTTGCAGGAGAAAGTATCAATGATCGAAGCACATAACAGACTATTGTAACCATTTATGATACAATCTTTTCATTTATTATGCAAAAGCTCCAGTTAGATCCTGAGATTACATGGGACCATACAAAAGGTTCCATTTAGGATATCGAAGATGTATGAGCGGCAGAGTTTGATTTCAGACGATTGATTGCTTCCAGTTACATTCCGGGATATACCACCATAACTTAGAGCTCCAGATCTTTTGTACAGAAACTATTTTATAGTTTTTGTAGCTGTGTATATGCATACCGTGTATATATATCATACCTCCCCAATATTTTCTTTTGGCAACCAGCGTATCACTGCGTTGTAACTTTTGATACCCAACAGATGCTATAAAATTATTACAGCAGCTCTCTCGTAGGATTGTGTTTAGTCAGAAATTTGTGCTGTATTATTCTTTTACTTCTAACTAATTCTATAATATTACTCCACTTCGACTTTCTTTCGAAGTGAAGGCATCAGATCTCCCAAGATTGTTACAATGCCAGTCTGTAAATTGATACTAGTATAATAATTTGCAATATCCTGGTTTCGTATTATACTATCTCAGATAATTTTTTTTATTTTGGTACTATGAAATATCGTGATGTTTTTTATTTTTTATTTTATTATAAGTATAAATGAAATATTACACTAATTGTTTTAAAAATATTTTTCTTTTATATAAAAATTTTAATAGAAAAATCTATTTATGAAAATTGTTGTGTTTTTAACATATCTTTAATTTTGAAACAGAATAAAACTTAGTTTAATACAAAAAAATGTGTTCTAGAAAATATTTTCTAAGAAAATAACTTGTGGGAAAATGATTTATTTTTTGATGTTTGATAATCAAACTGAAAATGAGGCTGAAAATGTATTTTTATATTTAATTTTTGAAATAAATTTAACAATTATATTATTATATATTAATATAATTATATTTTAGTTATTTTAATAAGATAAATTATGTTCTTACAATGAAAATTTGAATTTATTTGTATGTATGTAAAAACTTCATACTATGATCTAACAAAAAGAATGTTCATAAGGAAAAAAAATTAATATTACAGTGATTTTGAATATTTTTAAGAATAAAAAAATTTAAAATTTAGGAAATATATGTGTATATATAATTCATTATGAAAAAAAGTCATTGTGCATATATTGTGAAAATAAAAATAAATGTATTTACTTAAAAAAAATAATAATAATTAAATAAAAGTGTTATAAAGATGGATAGAAAGATATAATACTGGAACCACTTTTCAAAAAATGACTTACGGAATTAAATTCGTATGTTATTTTCTTGAAATAACAAAGAAATTTTCTGTTGATTGAAAAATAATTTTCTATTAATTAAATTTTTCTTGACATATCAAACACTAAAAAATCTGAATAATATTTTTTAATAAACATTTTTTATGTAACAAATAGAGCCTTAAGTATTACTTTTGGTATCTTATTTATTTAAATCTTTAGAACCTATTATAAACTACAAATATCAATAGAGTAACCATAAATATTCTGATAATAGGCCCATCCGTAATTTATGTATTATCAAATATTCATTCCATATGTTCTAAAAAGAATGACCTATAATTTATTATTTTATTTCATAAATGAATGAATAAGATCTTTCTTTTCGAAGCAGAAATATCAATTAATTATATTTCATTATTTAATTTTAAATATTGCGATAGATAAACAAATGCTCATCTTTATATCATATTTTTCTTTTTCAGACATTAAAATTGAAAATTTAGTCATAGTTCTCTGACATAGCAACATCAGGATCTGGAAGGGAAAAAAAAAAACTAATTAGTAGCCTTTATTATCCTAATGACCCTTCCGTTTTCCTTTTGTTTTTTTTGGTACCCTCAATGGCAATTTAATTGTCCTAATGAAGTAATAAACTAAATATATTTTTTAAAATTTTATTTTTATCTGTTGAAAAATATTGCATGGCTAATGAAAAATAATATGATATCCGATTCCAAATAGGCTCAATGGGCTATAGATTTTCTTTTATTTTCTTTTTCTTTTTTTGGTAAATTGGTGGGAGGCCATATAAATTCTTACGCGGCCTAATGGAAATAATTTTAGCAGAAAATAAATAAAATAAACAAGAGGAAGCTTCTGAGTATGACGACCGGTTCCTAGCATAAATGTTGCCCCTTGTAATACATTTCAGTCTAGAAGTGTGAGAGAATCAGGAGAAGTGAGATGGAGAAACTTCGATGCCAGAGGATCGGTTGCGATGCAACGTTCACGGAAGACGATAACCCCGAGGACTCCTGTACTTATCACGAATCGGTCAGTCCCTTATCCAATAGCTGCTCTAGATGATTTTAAAGTTTTAGTACTAATGGTGAAAGAAGATTTACCCATTAAAAATAATAATAGTGTGACTTAAAAGAACCATAAAGATTTGATCTTTTGTTTAAAAATTACATTTTTATTTTTATTTTTTTTGTGTTTGCGCTGTGTGCCTGTGTTAAATTGAAGCTCATTGAATCGCAAACAATTGAATCGAAATCAGGCTCGGGTTTTTTATTGTACAAAATTAGATTTTTCATCAGTTCTGGAGGTTTCAATAATAAAAAGGGTTGGATATTGTGTTAAACGTTTTTGGACAAGTATACTGAAATTGATGCTGAATGTATATACTTATGTCTTACCTTGAATTCCATTCAAAAAGTGAAAACATGCTGAAATCTTAACTAAATCTGATTTTTTTTTATTTTTAAAAGATTACATATAGTGTAAAGGGATTACTGTTCTGTTTTATTGACTGAGCAACCTTCAAACATAATATTAACAGTTTCTGGCATTTTAGCCACGATGTTGTTTCGTAAGTGTTAATGTTGGAAATTATGAATCAGAGAGCACACCCATTATATTTTTTCTGTTATAGGATATAATAACTCATGATCAGATTCACAACCTAAGTTCACTCTCAATGTAAATTTCATATAGCCAAGCTACTTGTGTTGTTTCTCATGGAAATTCGTTCATGAGTTTGGAGTTGATTCTGTTATAATTTCTTTTCCCTGCCTCGTCTTATCAGTCATCAAACTGAAGTTTAATTTCTTTTCTTTTGTTGTCACTTAGGTTCACAAGTTGTTTTTGTAATACTCCCTCCACATAAGAGTACTATTTTTGTTAACAGTAGTACAAAATGGCATAACGTTCTTAAGTTTATCATGACAATTATTGTCGTGCCACCACCGCTAAACTAACATTTATTATTTTAGGGAAACGTGAAATGAAACGTATCTTTAAAGTAGGTGAATTTTCTATATGAGACTCTTTGTGGGAGGGAGGATTTTTTTGTTTTTATTTTTATGAATGGATTTGTATTTTGTGAAATGCATTATTTCTGTCAGCAACTTGAGTTGGTGATTATATATAATCTTTTTCTTTTTAGCATTAGGTGCCTTGGTGATTTATCTTCTTCTTGCAAACTAGTTCAAAAAACTTATGGCTGTTATAGAATGCGTTACTAACTGATTTACATTTTGCATGCTTGGGCATTAAATTCTTATCACTGGCTTTGGATATTTGTGCCATCAGGGAGTAAGTTTCAAATGCTATATGTTTCTTCATATTTGTGCTGGTTACATTGTATACTGTTGTTATTGAAATACTCGAAAATTCTAGTTTTAATCATATGCCTTGCAGCCTGTATTTCATGATGGGATGAAAGAGTGGAGTTGCTGCAAGAAGAGAAGTCATGATTTCAGCTTATTTCTGGAAATCCCAGGGCATGTTGTGTTCTCGTCTTGCTCTTTAGGCAACTCTGCAAAATAAGAAACTTTCCTCACCTTTGACTAAGAGAAAGTCTAAATTGTTTCAATTTGAACCCTTATATTTTCAATGTTTACTAATAAATTGCGTTAAAAATTCTTAATGATTCGTTTTCTTTCCTTTAATTAAGGTGCAAGACAGGAAAGCATACTACTGAAAAACCTGTGCTAGCGAAGGCAGCTACTAATGCGAGGAAATCAACTCCTGTGCTGGCTCCTGAAACTAATGCCTCATCCAATGTAGATTGCTCAAGGTGCCGCCAAGGATTCTTTTGCTCAGACCATGGTATTGCTCTATTTTTACTCAAATGCCAATTCTTTTTAATATTGGTTTTTATGCTAAATAGAAGTTAAATGTGTTTAGGTTCAGCTCCAGTAATGAAACCTAAACTGCAAAATGGGGAAGCAGTTCCACTAGCAGCAGGCAATTCAAAATCGCAGGGAGGCCTTCCTGCCCTAGCTAAGAAGAAAGTTGGTATAAATGAGCCTCAAATCTGCAAAAACAAGGGCTGTGGCCAAACTTTCAAAGAAAAGGATAATCATGAAGAGGCATGCAATTACCACCCAGGGCCTGCTGTCTTTCATGATCGGATGAGAGGGGTAAGACATAAATATAATGCATCTTTTCTAAGAAGTTTTACTCAATCCTGATGATAATCTAAAAATATCTGTAATCATTTTCTTTTGTTAATAATGCGTACTCGTCATTTTTTGTTTTGCAGTGGAAATGTTGTGACATTCATGTTAAGGAATTTGATGAGTTCATTAGCATACCACCATGCGCGAAGGGATGGCATAATGCAGACCCAGAGCCATAGAGACCACTAGCCGTCACTAAATTGTACGGAGCAGGCCTATAAGGCTCGGTGATATTTGTAACCGGTCAGACTAAATATTTATCTTCTTCTCTGTTTTCATGATTGAGCAGGAGGGACCTATATGCCATCAAAGTCTTCAGGTCGTCATCGTGAGTTTGTGTTTTAACTTTGAGATGATCGTTATATTTATAATATGTAATTCTACTTAAAATTTGACTCAACAATTTGCTAATTTTAACATCTACCTCTCCTTTTAATTTTTATTTTTTATTTTTTGGTACAAAATATCTGTTTCAATTTATTCGGTAAATGAAAAAAATGAGAAGTACCAACTCGCACAGTTGCAACTTTACAATTTTTAGATTATTTAATTAATTATTTTATTTAACATTTAATCGCTCCAATCCTAGTGAACTTGTTATAATCAGGTGTCCTACTAAGTAATTACTACAAAATTATTTTGTACATATATTTCCATCTACGATTCTAGTTAAATAAATTTACTATTTTAATATGCGGATGGAGTGCATATAAATATTTTTCTACATATGCTTAAAAAAAAAAGAGTCAAAAAGTGAAAGAAGAGCCGAGCTGAACCTGTACATATGTCATATCATTTAGTAACTCGATTGTTGTAAGAATTTTGAAACAAATAAAATTATTAGTCATAAAAAATCAAATTGCACATTAAAAAGATTAAATACATATAAAATTCGAAGAATCAACTAAAATATTAAAAAACAATGTAATACAAAAGTATAAAGCGAAACACGTAGTAACAAATAATTAATTGTACTGCCACAAGTTTAATTTTATTTGCAAAATTAAAATAAAAAAATATTTCAAATTAACTTTAAAACGGTGAACTTGGTATAATATTGTGAGATGAAGTAAAAGAATTCATATAACTATAAAAGCATATCATATACATATTTTCTGCGTCCTAAAAAAAATAATTAAAACACTTAAAATCTATAAATTAAAAAAATTATTTTTTATGAGACAAAAAAATTTTGAGTCACAAAAAAGTTAAGTGTCCACATAAATTTTTTATTGTTTAAACATAACCTATATATTTTTATTAATATATGTGCTTACATAATTTATTTTAAAATAAAAAAAAATATTCGACCTCATTATTTTTTAGACGGATGGAGTATATTATTGACTCTTTAAATTTATTTTTTCAAAAAATTATACTCCCTATGTCCTAAAAACAATAAGCTCGGGTACCTTTTTTACCGTCTTAAAAAAATAATTTAATCTACTACTTTTAGTTTATAATTATTTTTTATTCTCATTTTATGTTAGATTAATTTTTTTTTCTCTCTATTATTATAAAATATATTTATAAAGATAATTTTGTTAAAAAATATACTCTTTTAAAAAAATTAATTTATTTAATTTACATATTTAATTTATTATTTTTCGTTTAACGAATGGAGTATTTATCATTACTAATGAACTTATCCCTGCATTTTTACTGTATGAAACTAAAAAGATAAGACTAACTTTATTGCCCACGGGTCTCATGATGGGTATCATCAATTCCATCCAATTTATCGTACTCCTTCCGTTTTATAAAAATTATGATATAATATTTATTTTTTTGAATGTTTTATAAAAGTTATAATTTTTTTTAAAAAAATTAATAATATAAATTGTCTAAATTATTTTTAATTTCTTAAATATGACATATCACTTCAATTATTATTCTCATATTTAAAATTATAATATTAATATTATATCTCACAACTTCAATTACTATTCTTTTTTCTTTTAAATTATAATATTAGTATTTTAATCACTATTTATTTTTTTAAAATTATAATATCAAATAAATTTTTTAAACTCTATAAAAAATTAAAGTGTTATAATATTTTTGAGATAAAGGGAGTATAAACTAAAATACTGCAACTAATAATAGCCTTCCCTTTACCCCAAAAAAAAAGCCTTCCATAGCAAAAATATTTAATAAAATTAATTAGTTAATTATTAAAAAATTTATCCAGTTTTATTTGTCATTTTTATTATTATTTTATTATTTAAAATTATAAATTTAAAAAAAATTAATTTTTTTTGTAATAATCAAATATATTTGTTAAATATAATTAATATTGGACAGAAAGAGTTTAAAAGAAGATTAATTAATCGGACGAGACATTTTAATACTATACCGGTAAATAAACACGTTTAATTAATCGGAGTCGTGCACGGTTATGGACACAGCAGCTGACGCCGGCTTACCGGCGGAAAGACTCTGGTCAATGTCGGTTCCGGGGTGTAGACGGACAGAGACTACTGAGTAATGAAAGTGGCTCTGAAAAGCCTACTCCCTACTACCCCTAGTTCCTCCCCTAGCTCTAACGATTCCTTATTTTAAAATAATTTATAATTTATTTATTAATTAAAATATATTATAAAATAAAAAATATTTATAATTAATTTTTTAAAATAAATTAAAAATAATATTATATTTAGTTTATATTTTTTTAAAAATTAATAAAAAATTAATTTTAAAATAATAAAATTTTAAAAATAGACTATGATGAATTCAAATCGGTACCACCACGGCCGAGGCAATCTTCGAAAAGCGGATTCTTTCGGGTGAGACTGCGCCTAATTTTTATTGCCCATTCACTATAGTAGAATTTTCCAATATGCAGATAGTAGCCTATTTCAAGAATAAGATTTAATTATTTAGACTGCCAAAGCTATTTCAGACGTATATTTACGCATCCCATAATTTTAATAATTATTTATATATTTTTAATAATTATACTTGTTTGTCTAGTATATTTACATATTAAATTATTATCTATAGTTTAAATTAAATTTTAAATTTTTGTTAATATTAAATTTAAGTAATAAATTTAATTTATTAAATATAATTTATTAATTAAAATTTTTTAACATTGTTACTAAACTAATACTAAGTTGCTGAGCATCAGAGACGCGCTCACATATTAACCCACTCGCTAATTTAAAGCGAGCCAGGATCTCACAGCATCTGAACAATAATAACCGTAGGATTTAATCCCGTGCTCACGGACATGAATATAACGCGTCGGAAAGAGCTAAGAAACCGTAGAGGGCTGCCATGTGGGAAGACGGTTGGAGTACGGTTGACAGCCGCTACCACTTTCGTGACTTGCGTCCTTCCCACTTTTTATTTTCTTCAGTCAGTAACTAACGTCGCCTCACCGCCGTTTACACTACTCTCGTTGGTCTCTCTCTCTCTCTGAAAAAGTATGTTTATTCTCTCTCCTCTGTCAATTTTCTCTCTCTACGTCAACTCACACACCTTCTCTGTATTCATCACAGTTCACGCCAAACGCCTGCTCTCTTCACTCTCTCTACACACGCTAATCCTTTCTGACCTCTTCAGTGAAAATACATGCAGTATTTATGTATATTTTGTCATTTATTATTTATTCTCTACTTTGGACAATGGAGAGGAAGAAAGTAGAGGTTGCGCTTGTTGGAGCTATGGCGTTTGTTTTGATGCTTCTTCTGTTGCCTCTTGCTTCACCCTTCAGTGACGGAGAAGGTTCGTCTCTTTCTATTCTTATACTCAACTTCTGTATCTATTTGATGATTCAGACTCAATTTCAATTTAAAAAAAAAACAATAATGTATATTTTTATCATTATTCGATTCTTGTTTATGTTACAACTGAGGAGAGCTTGTTTTCTAGCGCAAAAGTTCGAAAATGTGAAGTTTCTGTTATTTTACATTTATAACAAAACTCCAACATCCGTACAATAATTAAACTCCATTGGCAATTTCAATTTCAAGGCATGTTAGTTGATCTTAGTTGGGGGTGGGTGTGATACCATTGGAGCCAGAGGCGATGACAGAATTTAAGGTAACGGGGGGCTAAAAATTTGTTAGAGAAAAAAGGGTCATAAGCACTATGTATATATAGAACAATAATATATACTTTCTCAGTTTCATAATATAGATAACATTTATTTTTTTAGATAGACCGCAATATATGCAACACTTTCTTTTATAGAAAGTTAGACGAGAGCAAATAAAAAAGTAATCCCTAAGATCCTACGTGATTGACGCCCAAAAAACACTAGTTGCTCCCACTATCATGGCTAAATTCAAATTTATACACTTTCTTACTTATTTTTCAACATTAGTACGGTACTTATCCAAGAGTCAACTTGAGTTCTTAATGTGTAAAAGTCCAACAATTCCTATATTACGGATGGAGGGAGTATAACCTTAACCCCTAAAATAAGCAAATAAGAAAAAATAGCACAGTATGTAATACTCTGTTAGAGATTAAGAAGAGAAATCTATATAAATTGATGAATAACGTATAACAGATTTACAGATTGTGAAAGTAGCAAGCACTGCCCCACAAAAAAAAAAGTTCATAAAGAAGAAAGACCGAGTGGGAGAAACAAAAAGAAGAGATCTGAAAGTGTGGAGTGGTGGATTACGTATTAAAAATAAATAAAAGAGTAGTTCTAATTATTTTCATGATTATTGTTAGTTGGGGTATTATGTTATTATTACTAGTAAAACGATATGAAAGGAAAATGATTTATCCTCCAAATCATTCATTGGAATTGCCACAAACGTGAACCATTCATAATTACCAATGTTAATTTTATGATTCTTACTGAACCTAACTGAAATTGTGTATTCCAAACATATTAATCACAGTATATAACATCACTCATAAAAAAGTTTGGCCTGGATTATATTACTAGTAGTGTAAAATTTAATTAGACATTAAGGGGGGACTACACCTTAAGGTGGCTGTGGCTTCACCTTGGTTGGAGCTACTGCTTTTTGGTGCTGCAATTTTAGTTGATTGTTCCCCTTTTAGGTCCATTTAAAGTCTTGGATGATCATTTACTGTCTCGATTATTTGGGAGTCAAAGCCCACCTAAACGTAATTAGGACCTGTTTGTCACATCTTATTGGTATGTGAAAAAAATAAATCTTGTTTTGGAGTGTTCAACTTAATTTATTTGTTACAAGTTTTTGACATTTAAAAGTAAAAAAAGTGATGAGGTGCATATCAGTTATCTGTTGTAAATATTTGTTTTATACCCAAATTATCTCTAACAATCATTGGCAAAGGATCAAATTGGCCCTTAATCTATTTCTAATATTATTTTTGTTTTACTTGGCTTTCTAGAAATTGAACCGGACGATGTAATTTTATTACGTATTTTAGTACCAGATTATGGAATTTATTTCTCTGCGAATCTACATAAATTCCGTATTTCATATTTTTAGTTAAACATTCACCATCTTCAGAATATTTTTAATATTGACAAGTTTTGGAATGAGACAGTGTCTGCCAAAGGGAGGGAGTACATCTGTAAGTGACTAACAAATGAGAAAACATTATTTAAAACGTGTGCAGGAAAAGTATTGATGTCTATAAAAGCTTCGTTTCGAAACATAGAAAATGTATTACTGGACTGGGATGATGTTCACAATGCTGACTTCTGCTCTTGGAAGGGCGTGTTCTGTGGTGGCAATTTCAGCACGTCCGTTGTTTCTCTGTAGGTGTTTAATTTTTCTCTCTCGCTTTGCTTCATTTAGCTAATCCAGGCTGTTTGTAGCTTTGATTTGGCCTGTGCAGGGAAATATCTCATAGGTGTCGTACTTCTACTGTTCTTTTAGGAATTTGTCAAATTTGAACTTGGGTGGAGAAATTTCTACAGCCATTGGAGAATTGAGGAATCTGCAATCCATGTACATTTCTTCATTTATTAGTCCCCCTCTAATTCAGTACTTTATTCTTTATGGAATTCTAATGTGCTCTTCCATTGATGGCAGAGACTTGCAGGGGAACACGTTGACTGGTCAAATTCCAGATGAGATAGGCAACTGTGTTTCTCTCGTACTCCTGTAAAAATTTTACTTCCTTGTAAAATTTTACTTCATTATTACTATACATCTATTTCCTTTTCTTTTTTTTCCTCTGCTTAATAAAGATATAGGCATAAAGCATTCAAAATATCTAGTATTGATGATGCAGGGATTTGTCTGATAATTTGCTTTATGGGGACATACCCTTCTCAATATCTAAGCTAAAACAGCTTGAAATACTGTGAGTTATTTTTCTGAACATTTTTTTTTTAATCTGTTGCCATGCGTATACCCTGTTTTGTCCTTTCTGCCTACTTAGCCTTTTATTTTTTTATCACTCGACTACAGGAACTTGAAGAACAACAATCTTACTGGTCCTATCCCATCAACATTGACACAAATCCCTAATCTTAAAACTCTGTGAGTTCTCTCTATCTCTTTTTGAATACTACAGTCCCCATTTTTATACCTGGTGATGTTTTTTAACTTGTGTGCATGGTATACATCTGTTTTCTTTATGACCTGTTTATGATGTTGTGGTCTTTGCACGGTTTTATTTGTGGTACATTGAAATGATATTAAGAGTTTTGCATTTGTTGATTTTATTTGTATAGTGATCTAGCTCGAAATCAGCTCACAGGTGAGATCCCAAGGCTAATCTATTGGAATGAAGTACTCCAGTATCTGTAAGTTCTAACAATTGTCTTAAGTTTATTCATTGATTGACTTCTACAATTATCTGGTACCATTTTGTATATGTGCTTCATCCATGAACTGATTGAAATTTGCATATACAGAGGCCTGCGAGGAAACTTTTTAACTGGATCACTTTCCCCTGATATGTGCCAGTTGACAGGCCTGTGGTATTTGTATGTGCCCCTTGTCTTCTCTTTTTGGCTTTTTGTGCAAAGTTTGTTTGTGTGTCCTGCTCATTTTTATTTCTTTGTCTCTTTGGATTTTGTTATTACATTTATATTTTTCAGTGATGTACGCCGGAATAACCTAACTGGACCCATTCCAAACACCATTGGTAACTGTACAAGCTTTCAAATTCTGTAAGTTTCTTCATTTTAATTACCAGTTCAAGAGCTTGTCTTCCCAACAACACCCCCCCCCCCCCCCCCCCTCCTCTCTCTCTCCTGTTTTTTTCTCCATCATTATATGGTGGTATTTATTGTCAATGTCAGGGATATCTCATACAATGAGTTTAGTGGAGAGATTCCGTACAATATTGGGTTTCTCCAAGTGGCTACTCTGTAAGTAATTTTAATATTCAATATTGCAATATTGCTCTTGGTTTCATTTTTGATGCTCAGATGTTTCAATGTTCAAATCCTGCTGTAGATGATGACATTTTATGGTTTGACTTTGCAGGTCTCTTCAAGTGAATAAGTTAACAGGAAAGATTCCGGAAGTGATAGGTCTAATGCAAGCCCTAGCTGTTTTGTAAGTATTTCTACATTCTTATCTTATTATGTCATTTGGGAATAAATGTTCTTTGCAACTATCAGATGTCATTACAGGGATAGAGCTAGGAACTGATGGATATTAATCTCTTGTCCCTTTCAGAGATTTAAGTGAGAATGAACTGGTTGGATCAATTCCCCCAATTCTTGGCAATTTATCTTACACTGGGAAACTGTAATTGTCTGACTCGGTGATTGCATAATTATTTTTTAGTTTTTTACTTCTATTTTGTGCTCTGTGATTCATATGCTGCCATTCCAGATACCTCCATGGCAACAAGCTTACAGGTCCGATCCCACCAGAGCTTGGAAATATGGCAAAGCTGAGCTATTTGTAAGATTGAACCCGGAGCAGATATATTATGTATGTAAAATTTAGTGTTGGTTTGGATGTAGTTTATGAGGCTAACTTATTTGCAGGCAATTGAATGACAATCATTTAGTTGGCGGGATTCCAGCCGAACTTGGGAAATTGGATCAGCTTTTTGAACTGTGAGTCTTCATATCTTGATGTTATTATTTAATTCTTTATTTTAATCCTTATTCTTTTTAAAGTTGCTTTGTAATTCTTTTATAGGAATCTTGCTAATAACAATCTGGAAGGGCCAATTCCTCAAAACATTAGTTCCTGCATTGCATTGAATCAGTTGTAAGAAATCTCATGTTTGTGATGTGCTCTATTTTTTATTTTATATGATAACTTATATTTGTTGTGCTTACCTTTTCCTTATGGATTTTTTTCCTTGTTCTTTAGGAATGTGCATGGTAACCACTTGAATGGATCTATTCCTTTGAGTTTCCGCAATCTAGAGAGCCTAACCTATCTGTATGTTTTCGTCATCAGTGATGTATTTTTAAGTTTGACCAATATTTATTGTTTTGAATGTACAATGTGCTGTACTGGGGTGATATAATTTTTATTACATGCCTCAGGAATCTTTCTTCAAATGAATTTAAGGGAGGCATCCCTGTCGAGCTGGGGAGAATTATCAATCTTGATACCTTGTGAGTTTCTAAATGTTGCTATTTGTGGTGCTTGTTTCACAATTTCTAGTCTAACAGTATAGTATTTTGTCTAGGGATCTTTCGAACAATGATTTTTCTGGGCATGTCCCTGTGTCAATTGGCGATCTTGAGCACCTTCTTACACTGTAAGATATGCATATTCCTTAAGGCTCTGAACACATGTTCTTTTTGATAGTTGTTGTATACAGTACTATCTAATTAAGGGTCAATGTAAACATAGAAATTTTAGTCACAATCATCTTGATGGACCAGTACCTGTGGAATTTGGGAATCTCAGAAGTATACAGATAATGTGAGTTTCTGGGAAAAGAATCTTCAATCGTAGACTTAAGGACCAAAATAAGTTCCTCTTGTAATGGACTTGCTTTTGTGTTTGTTCTTGTAGTGATATGTCACTCAACAAAATATCTGGTGGTATACCTGAAGAATTTGGGCAATTGCAAAACATTGTCTCTCTGTAAGCTAATTTATTTTGTTTATTTTCCATGCCATGTTAATGTTTGTTAGGTCATTGCACATGACACAATAACCTTAATTGAACCTTTTGCAGTATTTTGAACAACAATAGTCTGGGTGGAGAAATTCCGGATCAGTTAACCAAATGTTTCAGTCTTATCACTATGTGAGATCTCTTTCTTTAATCTCATCTAGTTAAATATGTAATAGCCTTCAAGTGTTAATGTTCCTTGTTTGCTGTAGGAATATCTCTTACAACAACTTCTCTGGGGTTATACCTCCTAGCAGAAACTTTTCTCGATTTTCTCCATACAGGTAGGAAGAAACTTCGACTTTTCTTGTAAGTTACCTACCTTGATATGCTCTAACCATTTATATAATTTCGGACCAGTTTCATTGGAAATCCATTTTTATGTGGCAACTGGTTAGTGTCAATTTGTGACCCGTATGCAGCAAAATCTGAAGGTAGCTGTTATTTTTGTTTTGCATCTTTCTCCTCTTTCTGTGTTCCTCTTGCCTCCCCAGACCTTCCATGTACCTTTGAACAGTTATTAACATCTATGATTTTCTCCAGCTGTGTTCTCTAGAGCTACAGTTGTTTGCATGACATTGGGCTTGATTACATTGTTATCTATTGTAATTGTTGCTTTATACAAATCTAACCAACCAAAGCAGCTCATTAAGGTATCTGACATGAGTGTTCAAGGTATGTACAGTACAACTTTTGGCTATCCTTAATATTTCATATTTTACTTATATCCCTTTTCAGTGTAGCGTTTCTTTTCCGTTCAGGCCCACCAAAACTTGTAATCCTTCACATGGATATGGCGATTCATACTTATGAAGATATAATGAGGATCACTGAGAATTTCAGTGAGAAGTACATCATAGGTTATGGTGCTTCAAGCACAGTATACAAATGTGTACTGAAAAATTCCCAACCAGTGGCAATTAAGCGAATTTACACAAAGTATCCAAACAACTTGCAAGAGTTCGAAACGGAGCTTGGGACAATTGGAAGTATCAGGCACCGGAACCTTGCCAGCTTGCATGGCTACTCACTTTCCCCCCATGGAAACCTCTTAATCTATGACTACATGGAGAACGGTTCTCTTTCGGATCTTCTTCATGGTTAGAAATCTTTATTGTTTTCATCATCATAAGATAGTATTACAACTTCTATTTTTATTTGTAGTGCTTCCAAAGCATAAGATTCTTGTGGTTAATGTGACAGGAACGTCGAAAAAGGTTAAACTCGACTGGGAAACACGGCTCAAAATTGCACTTGGAGCTGCTCAAGGGCTTGCTTATCTCCACCATGACTGTGATCATAGAATTATACACAGGGATGTAAAATCCTCCAACATTTTGCTGGATGAGAATTTTGAGGCTCATCTTTCTGATTTCGGGATTGCCAAATGTATCCCGGCCTCAAAAACTCATACATTGACTTATGTACTAGGCACAATTGGCTACATTGACCCTGAGTATGCCCGGACATATAGGCTAACCGAAAAGTCGGATGTTTACAGCTTTGGTATTGTTCTTCTGGAGCTACTGACAGGAAAGAAGGCTGTGGACAATGAGGCCAACTTGCATCAGCTGGTATTGTTCTCTTATATACAATGTTACTTTCCTTCTTTTGTTACTCCATCTGAGAGGTTACAATTGTGTAGTTCATACAAAATGCACCAGTCAACGCTCCCTCAGTTCCACAAAAAGTGTCATTTGTCCAAAAAAAATGTGTTCCAAGAAAAATTGCAAATGGGGCTGTTTTTGAGGAACAAAAGTAGTAATAATTATTGAAGCATTTTCTGATTGATTCAATGTTGCAGATACTATCAAAGGCAGATGATAATACGGTGATGGAGGCTGTGGATCCCGGGGTTTATGTTACATGCATGGATCTATCCCATGTTAGAAAGACCTTTCAACTTGCCTTGCTCTGCACAAAGCGACACCCTTGGGAGCGGCCTACAATGCACAAAGTTGCTAGGGTTCTACTCTCCTTGCTTCCAACTCCATTACCAAAAACTTGTTCTCCTGCCAAAGCTATAGACTACGCACAATTTGTGATAGAAAAAGGACAGCAGCCTCAACTACAAACGCAACAGCTGCAAGTCCAGCCCGACAGCAACTCCTCTGAGGCCCAGTGGTTTGTTAGATTCTGAGGACTTGCTTCAAAGAATACGTTATGAAATTCTTGGGTCACTACTTTTGCAGTAAAGTAAAAGGTTGAAATCGGTGGAGGAGGTATTCTTACAGCCCTATCAATGTAGTCAGACTTCTTGGACAACATATTTTTGGTGGAAAAAGGATTTTTTCGCATTTTGGCAGTCAGTCCATCTGTAATTTCTTGCACTAGCTGTTGTAAGACTCTTTAGGTTGCATCTAATATATTTAGCAGAAAAAGAGGGGCTATGTTACTGTGAACTTGTGTATGTATGTGTACAATTAATTTTGTTATGCAAGTTTACCGTGTTAGTTTAAGAATCGTTTGCTTAGTTTAAATGTATTTTACAAGAATGCCTGTATGCGCCTGTGATATGTTTCATTGTACTGACCGAGAAGAAGGAACATGGTAAATAATATTTCCCTACGTTCTGATTGCAATATTTGACTTTTTACAAATTAAAAAAAATATATTTAATTATGAAAAAGTTATTTAAATTGTTTTTATAATATTAAAATAATAATTGAAGTGATGCATTGCAATAGTGAAATAATAGTTAAAAGTGATGAGCGATTATATTTGATAACGTAAAAGTAATTTAAATAATTTATTTTATTGAATTTTTTAAAAATCAAAATATTACAAAATTTGTAGAATGGAGGGATTATTATTATTATTATTATTATTATTTTCAAAAAAATATTTATTATTTTCAACAAATCAACTATAGGTATCATTGGAAAGACAAGATTCAAAAAAGTTCAAGAAATGAAATGGGACAACTAAATTTGGACAGATCAAAAAAACTTAAAACCATATAAGTTGGATGGGGGAGTATATTAAAACTATTTTATTTTTATTTTTCTTTGAGTATATTTGTATGTTGCTCCAATCCTTTTTAAGGGTATCTTGAGATAATTTTTTTTTCTCCCAAATGCATGATTTTTCATAATTTATTCTTCTTAGAAAAAACATGCATTTAAGAAAAATTAAATGCATGATTTTTCATAATTTATTTCACTTTCTTTATTTTTACATGGGTATTTTTGATATTTACTCATAATTTACTCAATTAGGTGAAGCAATAATTACATTTCTTAATATGCATGCAGACTACTAAAAATGATATTTATTAAAAACAATAGTTCAAAAATTAGAACTATAGTTTAAATATTATAAAAGAAATATTATTATTTCAGCATATTTTTCATATATAATAAAAGTTGTTTCACATGGCCGCTAAAATATACCGCAAAAATTGATACTATCAAACGGCACAGAATAAAGTGCTTGCTAAACCGGTCCATTTTAGTCCACAAGTGTCTCATTAATATAAAATATTTAATATAAAGTATTAAAAAAAAACTCTTTATAATATAACTCTAGCATTTGATTACATTTGATATGCTACATGTAATATACGTATGTATAACTTAGTAAAGGGAAGAAGAAAAGGAAAACTGAGAAGATGTTGAGTTTAAAGAGACTGTACGATGCTTTTTCTTGATTTTCCTTCACAATGAAGGGCTGATACACAAATGCTGCTCCCCTGCTTACAATCCAATTTGTGGGGACAAGCTTCCATGAAACTCGAATATCAAATCCCGCCACCTCCCCGGAAGGATATATCATAAATAAGATGTCTTCCATATTTAACGAATGTCCACACTCCTGCAGCAGATGAAAGTTGAGTATGTAAAACGGTAAAAGAACTTCAACTGAAAAAAACACACACTCGTATAATCTCGTAAATGTGGAAATGAATATTATCAGTTGCGAAGTTCAAATGACGGTCTATAAATATTTTGTTTTCCTTTGTCAAGAGGTGATACAGATGTCCTCGTACCTGTTCGTGTTGGGCTGGTACACAGCTTGAGGGTTCGTCCTGATACTACCGCATTTATTCGGCTTAGCAACACGCCTCTGCATTTTAGTGTTTACAAATCTGAAAATCTTCATTGCGAGGGTTATAATTCAAAAATGTATTTCAAAGTTTAACAACCTGAAACTCAAGTTGGAAAGAACTAGGTGCATTCTCCTTTGAGCCCTATGATTCATAAAGAAATAGGAGAGTTACCAGAAACCAAAATGACAGCATAAATATAAAGGTTCAAGCATATCTAAGAAACTAACCTTCATCGACAGATGTGATTTTGGCTGAGGTTTCTCGAATTCTGATTTCAGAGAAAGCTGGAAATCAATAGAGAGAGAGAGCATAAAATATGTTGTCAATAGTCCAACTTCTACCGAACAGTACCAACACGCTTATGCAAATCTGTGAGGGAAAGATTTATTTTACTCAAAATATGTAATACAGTACCTTATTAAATAAGTCTATTGGTGGATTTTCTGAGAGCTTCTTCTCAGTTGGCCCCTCGAATTCCTGTAGAACAAATTTTTTTTTTTTTGCGGGTTTCTATTGATAATCTTTCAAAGTGTTCACAAAATCATTTCAGTGACTTACTGCTGGAGCAGTTGCTTCCTGTTTGGTATTTCGCATATCTCCTTTACTTGTTAACTGTATGAGACAATGAGGCTTCAGGTCAATCTCTGTTATAACAAATTCAATAACAAAGCAAGCTTATGATTGAGAGCCCATGCCACCTTTTTATTTGAGCGAGCTTTAAGTTTGTGTAGCGTTTCATAGTTCTCCTGCTTAAAAGAACCTTCAGAATTTGGCCTGAGAAACATAGCTAGAACAGGTAAGAAACTGAAATCACCTAAACAATTGAAAAAAGATAAACATGGTGGAAATGAGCTGCCATCTAAAAGGGGAGAACTTGTGAAAGGCAATGCCCTTCGTAGAATTCCCAGGACAGAAATCTAAGCATGCAATAGTTTACTTTGAGAAAGCAACCCAACTCAATCTGCACTCGTTTTATCCCAAACTAGTTGAATGGGTGGAAAATGAAACACAAATATACTAAAGGAGAGAAAGAAAAAAAAATAAAAGCTAAAATAATTAAAATATACAAAAAGGATAAGTAAAATAACATGAAATGAACACATCCAAGTAAAGAAAAAAACATATATACAAAAACAAACTAAAAATAGAATTTTTTTTAAAAATACAAATAAATAAAAAAATAAAAATAAAATTGGAAGTTGTGAGTGAGAGAGAGAGAGAGATAAGGATCCATGTAATCTGACCCTTTGAAGTCTGCTCCTTCACTCAATAAAACAGAATCAAGATCACGCGCACTCAATACCTGTAACGACAAAATTAGGTTTCGAAGACTCGAACCATATTTGCATCAAATGATACAGTTTTGGCACTTCATATTACAGTTGAAGAGAAGGAAAATTCAACTATCAAAAGTAAGCTATGAATCAGGACACTGAGTGACCTACACTAGCAGATGAATGTTGGATGGCCCTTTCCATTGTCTTCAACTGAAACACCTGTCAAACATTGTGATATATTAGTGTGTCAGATTGCAAACTTTAGTATTCGATAGAAAGGTTAACAAAAAGTAGTAATAGTTTTTTGGATGGAGGAGTGCGTAATAACTTTCATGTCTAAAATACCTGAAACACCGGCATTTGTGGTTTGCTCTTTTTGGGAAGGGCCAAAGAAGGGGCCTCCAGAATCTACGAAGCCCACAAGAATATGTATTAGGATGTTAGACAAATGATATGAATTGCCAAAGCTAAAAAATTTCCACCATAAGCTTTAAGAAAAAAATATATTTAAAAATTTCAAGTACAAACTTTTCTGTTCAATGGTCGTGCTTTAAAGGTGTGGGAATTAAGATTTTCTTGTTGACCTGATTCAGATGTATTCTTGGATCTGAAATTAAACATAACCAAGAATAAGTCAACAGCCAGTTCGATAAAGATTGCAACTTTGACATGAAGAATCATAAATATGAAAATAAATAAATATATGACAAGAAGTTGATTACCTACGAATTTGGGCTCTCTGTGCTGTTTCCAGGTCAGGCTCTCTCGGAATAGTAAGTTTAGCACTAGAATGTATTGAATTTGTTTCGCCAGGTCCAACCTGTGATAATAAATGAAAATTGTAGCATCATTCATATAGATTTGCATAGAATATCATTTGAAAAGTCTACATTATGTGAAAACTATTACTCCGTCTATGCGAATCCACTGGTTCCCTAAAACTAACCTTTTTAGATAATTTGTGTAACATCAAAGCCTGGTGCTTCAGATGAGCGACCTGTCGGCCAAAGAAAAGACAGTTTCACAATTTTTGCGTAAGATTATCAATATTACAGAAAAGTGAGAGAGACCATTATACTTCCAAAGCAAACCAGCAAATCTGTAGAGCCAACTTGTGCTTGCATACTTTTGTAATAATAAAATCCATGCAAAATAAAAGTCGGTTAAAGCAATCATTGACATAAGCATTGCTATGTGTTGGTGGCATCAAGGAGATCCTTGTCGTTGCGAAGTAATCAACCCTTGATTTATGCCTTGAAAGGCACCTATAAGTAAAATCACTACCTCTTAGCTAACCCCTTGGGGTTTGTAATAAATAATACACTGCACCTTACGCAAGTAACCACTTTCTAGCTTTTGTCTTTTGGTAGCATCACTTTCAAATCCAGGAAGAGTCTGCAAACTTCTCTCATCTACTTTGGTTAGTGGTTTCTGCGACCTAGAAAATAAAAATGGCAAAAGTGATGAGACAAAACTTAGAAGTTGCAGTACCAAATGGCGAAACGAAGAAAACCCATGAAAGGTAAACAAGAATCAACTAATATGGGAGCAAACAAAACTACGGGAGGCTAATATAGACAAGAAGTTCAAAATTACAACACTTAATCTACGGTGTAGTTTAATAATTGATACTAAAAAATAATCAGTTATATGGACATGTAACACAGTTAAAAGGAACTTTGGATCACTAGAAAAAGAAAAAAAAAAAAAAAAAACAACGAGACCACCTGGAAAATAAATTTCGCCCTTTACTTTGCTTGGCCAAGTTACTAGCTGTAGGTTTCATTAAAGTTGAACTCTTCAGCTTGGATGATTTAGCCAAGGATTTTGTTTTTGCTCTCATAATATCTTCAGCAATGTCAATATGATAATCTGTTCCTAAAGAAAACAACAACTTACACATAGTTAGAGAAGTACAAAGGAAAAAATAACAAAAGAAGACATATAAATCAAACAATATGCTCAACAGACACGAAGTCCATAAGGCTGAAGATAGTATTTTTTAGTAAGTATGGCATATAAGATAACTCGCACCTCTATTCTCAGTCTCCATTGATGAAGTAACTTCTGAGTTGTTTATACAGTCCATATTTTCACCACTTTCTATGTTTTGACAACCAGCTGCTTCTAGCACGGGAATGTCATTGCTCCAATTCAACTTCACGATAAAAGCTATGTAGTTTTCGTTGGGAGATGAAAAAGAGCAAAAAAATTCAGACAGGTCAAGTGTCAACCAATCGAGCCATATGATTATATGAACTGTAGACAGTGTGGTTATCGTAATTCTCCAAATTGTGGTATTGAACATCACAATCGAAATCATATAACAAGCAACTAAAACGAACATTGATATATGTTAAACGGAAACATATTTCACACTTCTACTCCAATTTTTGTACTAGGTTTGACTCCCTCTGTCCTAAAAAGGAATCTCCTTTGACTTTTGTTAGTGTGTTCAGGCTTGATGGGAGTACACTTAAACCATAATTATTGTTATTTCAATATTCAAATTGCAGATAGAATATGTGAAGAAAATATGAAAGATAATCTGAAGGCCTGAATTCAGTAAACACTAGAATGCATAATAATTATTTGAAACAACAAACCATACAAAGATTAAGTCGACAACAAACCAATTTGGGGAGCAGAACTACCAAATAAAAAGAATCAAACTTTGACATCCATTTCACGATATAAAGTTTTAAGCTACTAACATAATCAATCCCAAATTCAAACACACTACTTGGAAAAAAACAACACATTTCAAATTAGCTTCAAGGCAAATAATTATTGATAATCAAAAGTAAAAGGAATATTACGAGAAGGGGGATAACTTCCGGCGGAATCGAACCAGTGCTCTGCTTCATCTGTCTCAGATAATGATTCAGGTCGAGTAAAATCAAAGAATCGAGCAGCATCGAACTCGTAATCAGGATCATTATCTAAATCTTCTTCAATGAAATCCTCCATTCGTTCGTCCATTTTTTTTTCAAAGGCCTAAGTTTTAGACAAAGAATTAGGAGGAAGCCATTGAAAGTGTACAATGAATTTCAATCATCTACTTTTGGGGTTTTCTATGTTGAAACCCTAGAGATTGTGCTGGTTGGAAAGAGAGGAGAGAGAGATTTGTCCGGCGAATTTTTCGTTTGGGGTACAGTTGTGAGAGACAAGACATTGGATGGAAACAAAACGATGACATATACCGATCATTAATATATATGGCGCCGAGGGATGCTGAATTTTTGAATTTGTGGGTCCCATATTTCGTTCGCGATTAGCCGGTTTTATGACTAAAATACCCTTCTTGTCCCGAATATGGATTTGACAGGGTTAGTTAGGGTTTGAGATTGGATAACAATGTCTTTTTTTTTTTTTTTTTTTTTCTGCTTTTTATGGAGTTATTTCTTTTGGGCAGATTTATTTTTTATTTTTGAAATTGACACTTTTACGTGACATGTGACATGCCTAGGAGACACAAGGAGTATCATTTAGGTTCCGTTTATTATAGGGGTAATATTTTTTAAAAAATATTTTTTAAAATTTTTTAATATTTGGTATGTCATGAAAAATTTAGTTAATAAGAAATTATGTTAATTATTTTTTAATCAACAGAAAATCTCTTTGTTATTTCAGAAAAACGACTTACGAATTTTTCCTGAAAAGTTATTCAGTTGTGGTCTCGTTTTGTCATTCTTTATAACACTTTTATTCAATCACTATTTTTATTTATTTATTTATTTTATTTTTAAAATAAATACAATTATTTTTATTTTCATGATATATGCATAATTAATATTTTCATATTTAATTATATATACACATATTTCATAAATTTTAAATTTTCTTATTCTTAAAAATCTTTAAAACCACTATCTTATTAAATTTTTTCCTATAAAGTATGAATATTTTTATTGTTAGATCATAACATTAAGTTTTTACATACATACAAATAAATTCAAATTTTCATTATAAGAAATTAGTTTTATCTTATTAAAAAAATTAAAATATACTTATATTCATTTAAAATAACATAATTGTTAAATTTATTTTGAAAACCAAATATAAAAATATATTTTTAGCCTCTTTTTCAGTTTGACTATCAAACATTAAAAAATAAGTTATTTTCTCATAAAACGTTTTACTAAAAAATATTTTTTTGGAACACATTTTTCTTGTATCAAAAACAGCCTTATTTGGGTGGCTTTTTCAGTTATTTACTTTGGACAGAAATGTTTGATTTTTATTTTGGAGATTAACAAATGTCATTAACTCACTTGTGACATATCTTGGTGTCTCCTTATATTTAAACAAAAAAAAAAGGTGTCTTTTCAGTTATTTACAAAATTAAATTACTTGTGCCTTATCTTCTTATATAGTAATTAATTAGTCATTTAATTCATGAAATAAAGATAACACCAAAAAATGACTTTTTTTTTCTATATTAAAAACGACCAATTTTAAATAATAAAGTTGTTTTATAATTACATTTTTAACATTAGTTAAAAATATAGATACTCAATCTACTTAGGATATAAAAATAATATGTAAAAAACTTTGTTATTTTATAGTCTAAAACTAGAAATATATCTGTAATTGTAGAAGAACATGCTAAAAAAATAATAATTATCTCTAATTTTGAAACAAATTTTAACTATGAGTTGTGTTATAGAATATAATATTAATTATATTAATATTATTAATATTATATTATACTCCTGTATTTATAGTAATTCTAGTATTTACTTTATAATTAATATTATATTATTTATGGTATTAATATTAATTAGTATGCAATAAAGAATTAAATTGTGTTACTTGGCCCGTAACGTATCCTAGTTTGATCAATAAGTTAAGTGTGTCAATATAAAACCTTATATGTATTTCCTAATTCTTTAAGTCATATTAATATATAGTTTTATTCTCAAATTATTTCAATATATA